>BLSH010023693.1:17977-33249 GCA_018402905.1 Glandirana rugosa
GTTATGCAGCCAATAACACAGGTGGGGGCACTTATGAAGCCAGTGATACAGGTGGGGGCACTTATGCAGCCAATAACACAGGTGGGGGCACTTATGCAGTCAGTATCACAGGTGGGGACACTTATGCAGCTAGTATCACAGGTGGGGGAACTTACGAAGCCAGTAACACAGGCGGGGGTACTTATGCAGCCAGTATCACAGTTGGGGGCACTTATGCAGCCAATAACACAGGTGGGGGCACTTATGCAGCCAGTGGCACAGGTGGGGCACTTTTGCAGCCAATAACACAGGTGGGGGCACTTTTGCAGCCAGTGACACAGGTGGGGCACTTATGCAGTCAGTATCACTGGTGGGGTACTTTGCAGAGAACCCCCCCCCCGAGGTCGGGACAAGTCCCACACTTACCCTATCCAATAGGAAGGCAGGCAGGATTAATGCAGACTTCGGCATGCGGAGAAGTGGACTGGCAATCTGCAGAGATTTGGCATGTGGAGAAGCGGGCTGGCAATCTGCAGAGATTCGGCATGTGGAGAGCGGCTGTCCTCCATCGTCGGGCCGTCAGGGTCTCTGTGGAGCGGGAGTCACGTCCGCTGCCACAGTGACCCGCCCCCACGGCATCCAATCACACTGAGCCACAGGCTCAGGGCAGCCAATCAGGCTATGTGTGTGCGCCTGTTCAGCGCATAGACATATACTTTATTGGCCAACCAATAGGCTCACTACTTGGCTGTCAGGTGACAGCCAAGGACCCGAAAAAAAAAAAAAGAAAGTCAATGTACAGGCACCACCAGCAGGGGGGCCGGGCTGACTTTTTTTTTTGTCTCTTTAGCCGGCGGGGACGCGGCACCCTAGCACCCCTCCTATACCAGCCGCCACTGGGGAACATTTTATATGAGACTGCTAGAAATCACTGCCCATACAGTTTTTTTCTATAAATGCTCCCATGTTTGTTCTCCCTACAAAACCTTTAGTAATCACAGTTGATATCCTTCATTTTGCCAGAATTGTAAGCCTGGCAATGATGTTATAACAGTACTTATAAATGCATGACTTACATATAATGAGCTGTAAAAAGAGCCACCAAAAGGAAATCCCATTGGGACATTGATTATAGGAGAGGCAAAATCCTTGTTGCGTCGGGTTACTCTGTACCCACCAAAATAATCAAACAGCCTGTTCTCTAAAAAGTAAATAAAAATAAATCAATTTATTTTGGTTACATACAACACATACTATGTAATAGCAATGTTCCACTTTTCCCTAGCTTTATTGTCCACATGGAACTGTAAGATCTGCATAAATTGAGAAGATGCTTAAACTAAGGCTGCAATCGGTATTTTGAATTCAAAATGCCCAGATGTGAATGACAAATTGCACAACACACAGTTCACCTGCCATTCGTTTGAATGGCACCTAAAAACACTGTGCAGTTCTGCTGCAATTGTCACACAATAAATTGCCCTGCAATCACGGCAAATATCATTGTGGGAAGTTTGTCCCCCCAAAAAAGTTCAGGAGCTTCTTTTGGGCGACATGCTTCAAGAGATGCAATTTTGATGCGATTGCACCACGGTTTATCACGTGACAATCGTGGCAGAACCGCACCATGTTTTTAGGTGCCATTCAAATGAATGGCATTTGAAATGTGCGTTGTGTAATTTGTCATTCACACCTGGGCGACTTGAAATCGTGGGCAGAGTCGTGAAAAATTCTGCGTATGTGGTCACGGTCATGATATACTATAGGCACATATTCAGAACGTAAAGAAATAAAATTGTGTTTGCAGCCCTGGCTTAGTACTTGTAATGTAATGTTGTAGTTTAGCACAACTAATAATGGTAAAATAATGCGCAAACACATCTGAAAATGAAAGTCATTTGCAGGGTCTGCAGCTCCAGGTAATGGCCTATGTAGGAAAAAGGCAGAAAAAGTGAAATGAGATGCAGTAGAATATAAGAATAAAAATATTCCTCTATGCCCTAAAGATCTGCCTATCTAGAAGCAATTCAAAATAAACATTTAGCTATACCTCTACAGGTAAATCCGTCCCCAATGTATCCAGACTGACATGTACAATAATATGATCCAAATGTGTTAGTACAGCTTGCATAAGGACTGCATCGGCTTTGCCCATTTGTGCATTCATCCACATCTGAAACATAAAAGTGTTTATCAGCTCAATCATTTTGTTTCTTCATTGATAACATTTGCTCTATGATAACAATAACCACAATAATAATAATAATAACAATAATAATAGGTATATTATTACCAATGGTACATGTCTTCCCCTGCCAGTTAGATGGACAAAAGCACATGAAATCATGTGTCAGACTAACGCAGATGCCACCATTCTTACATGTAGTGCTGGTGCAGAAATTAATACCTGTAATTACAAAAGCAATTACATTTATGTACGCCAAATATTTGTTTAATTTATTTGTATACTGGCAGAAATATAAAGGCAGATTCATTCCTGGTTTATTCAATCCATGATCCATCCATCCAACCTCTGTCCATCCACACACAGCCATGCCTACAGTTGGACACGCCACACCAGTTTTGGCTAAGCCCTGCCTATGTGGGGCCCAAAAATTACTACTTTACCACCAAAATAAGTTCAGCTGTACAACACAGATTTGGATATTTTATTACTTACTTAATTCACAGAACCTGCCAGTGAAACCTGGAGCACAGGTACAGGAGAAAGCATTGATGAGATCATTGCATGTGGCACGATTCATACAGGGATTGCTCAGACACTCATTGATATCTGTGGGTGTAAAAATAAAGATTAGTGAAGTGCACAATAACTATAGCAAGCATAAATAAAGAGATTACAGAAAAGAAGTCTTGAATGCAAAAGAAGGGAATATCTACTGATGTTGACTGGAAAGATTATATTGACTCACTAGTTTGACAGTTGACCCCAGTGTATCCAGGACGACAGGAACATACATAGCTTCCTATAATGTTGTAACAAGTTCCATAACTGCCACATGGGTTAGAAAGACACTCATTGATATCTAAAATTAATTAAATAAGATATATAAGATTTTAGCTGCAGGCAATGAAGCAAATTATAAAATAAAAAAATTAAAACAGAATTATTTATGTATAATAAAGTTGATGTAATAAAAGTGTAAGACATTTTACTTTGCAAAGTGCATGTTCACTTCGTAAAATTAATTTTCATTTAGTGATAATGTGAAGCTGCATTCACTTCAATCACAAAAGCATGTGCAAGTGCAGGTTTTTTTTTAGCAAACTGCAAAAAAAAAGAAAACCAAAAAATCTTCTCCCTGTATGCAAGACTTCCCTGAAAAGGAAGCCCTCCAGCGGTGCACTTTCAACTCTGACACGGCTTCCATCTTCACCTGGTCTTCCTTTCAGGTTCACGGGCTGCAGCCATTTGAATGGCTGAGCCACGATTATGTCACCCCCACGCATGCACACGGGAGTCAAGGCCGCATCACAGCTTTTTCAATGGGACAGCAGGTCATGACATAAGTGACATAACCGGCACTGCTAAAGTAAATAAATGGTGCACGTTTAGGAGATATTTACTGTACCAACAGGTAAGCCTTATTTTAGGCTTACCTGTAGGTATAAATTAAGAAAAAAAGATTTTACTACCACTTTAAGTGGGTAACATATGATTGGATAGTCTGAGCGAGTTATTTCTTCCAGCTACTTACTTTTTTCCATAGATGCAAAAATTCAGGACAAATCTGTACAAACTATATGTATAGGTGGACTAAAGGAATCATGCAATGACTGTATCATGTAGCAAATAGCATCAGTGTACAAATCATTTTCCATATTCCCCTTTTCATAAGTGATTATGCCTGATCAGAAAACAGGTCATGGTGTCAGTAGATGTGATAGGCTACATTTTAAATGACAGTGACTTTATGGGTAGCAAAAGGAAGTTTGTAACATGGGTACTGAGCTAGGCGATAAGCCAAACTAATTAACCTGAACCCTTTAGTTTACTAATTTAGTTCAAGTAGCCTTGGCATATAGTATCCCACAAAAGTGAGTACACATCTCTCATTATGTAAATATTTTATTATATCTTCATTTGTGACAATACTGAAGAAATTACACTTTGCTACAATGTAAAGTACTGAGTGTACAGCTTGTATAACAGTGTAAATTTTCTGTCCCCTCAAACTAACTCAACACACAGCCATTAATGGCTATGAAATTGAGTACACCCCTAAGTGTAAATTTCCAAATTGGGCCCAAAGTGTCAATATTTTGTGTGGCCACCATTATTTTCCAACACTGCCTTAACCCTCATGGGCATGGAGTTCACCAGAGTTTCACAGGTTGCCACTGGAGTCCTCTACCACTCCTCCATGACGACATCACGAAGCTGGTTGATGTTAGAGACCTTGCGCTCCCCCACCTTCCATTTGAGGATGCCCCACAGATGCTCAATAGGGTTTAGGTCTGGAGACATGCTTGGCCAGTCCATCACCTTTACCCTCAGCTTCTTAAGCAAGGCAGTGGTCATCTTGGGGTCATCATCATGTTAGAATACTACCCTGCGGCCCAGTCTCCGAAGGGAGAGGATCATGCTCTGCTTCAGTATGTCACAGTACATGTTGGCATTCATGGTTCCCTCAATGAACTGTAGCTCCCTATTGCTGGCAGCACTCATGCAGCCCCAAACCATGACACTCCCACCACCATGCTTGACTGTAGGCAAGACACACTTGTCCTTGTACTCCTCACCTTGTTGCCATCACACACGCTTGACACCATCTGAACCAAATACGTTTATCTTAGTCCCATCAGACCACAGGGTGGTTCCAGCAGTCCATGACCTTACTAGGGATGGGTGAACAGTTCGTCCCGAGCATAAGTTCGGGCCGAACTTTTGTTGTTTGGTCGTTCGACAAACAGCCGAACAAACGGAACGTTTGACTGTTTGTTCGCCACCCCGAACGGACCACAATGCATTGGGATGCTGAACAGGGCATTGCAAGCCCTGATTTGCTGAAGCAATGAAATCTTCAGCCAATCAGGGCACAGAGTGCTGTCAGAGTCATGATTGGACACTGTCATCATGACTTTATCCAATCATGGCTCATTCCCACCCCAAAGTATAAAAGTATTTTTTCAATGGCAGCCATTTACAGTGTGATTTCGGCGTGGAGAGAGATAGAACAGGGCTCTGTTCAGTGCTATTAGTTAGTGTGCTATACTGTGCTATTGTGCTTCAATTGTCAGTGTAGAATATTAGTTTAGTGTAAGTCTAGGGATAGTGTGAGTGTAGTGAGGAGGACCATCATTCAGCTTTGCATAGTGTGCAGCTAGAGTAGGGGCAGCTCAGATAGTTTCACTGTAGTGTAGTGAGACTGTGTCATTTATACATACAATAGTGTATATGTAGAGTAGGGACTGCTCAGATAGTTTCACTGTAGTGTAGTGAGACCGTGTCATTCATACATACATTAGTGTACAGGTATATGTAGAATAGGGGCAGCTCAGATAGTTTCAGTGTAGTGTAGTGTAGTGAAACCGTGTCACTAACCTTTACAGTAGTGTATAGCTAGAGTAGGGACAGTTCAGATAGTGTCAGTGTAGTGACGGTTGAACACCGTATATTTGATTGCGTTACTGCAAGTTTAACGCCATATATTTCTGTGTGCGTTACTGCAAGTTTAACGCCATATAGTTTTGTGTGTGTTACTGCCAGTTTAATGCCATATATTTTGTGCGTTACTGCAAGTTTAACGCCATTTACTTCTGTGTGCGTTACTGCCAGTTTAACGCCATATAGTTTTGTGCGTTACTGCAAGTTTAACGCCATTTACTTCTCTTTGCGTTACTGCCAGTTTAACGCCATATAGTTCTGTGTGCGTTACTGCCAGTTTAACGCCATATAGTTTTGTGCGTCACTCTACGTTTGATTGTGCAGTATATTATAGTGTATCCATGGAGTGTGTCTGTGTAGTGTGAGTACTCAAATAAAGTGCACCAAACACCACTTTACACTGATTAAAGTGCATCTATATACAGATTTCCACTTCTTTACATTTGCTAATAAGCACCGCCTCCTCCCTCCCAATAATGTCTGGGAGGACAACAAGGAGAGGCAGACGTTCCGGTGGCACTGTAAGGGGGCCAGCAACAAATGTGCCCACAGGCAAAGGTGGACATGGTGGTCAGTCCTCAGGCAGGGCATCATTTCCCCTGTTTAGTGAGTTTGCCTGTGCTATCCAGCCACAGCATGCAGAGACAAGTGTGCAGTCCCCTGCTGTTGCCAGAGTGGATAAACCTGCCTCCTTGTCCACATCTATTCCTGCCATAACCCCAACACCAGCCAAGGAGGAGTCAGCTAATTTATTTGACCACAGCGTCATCCACTTGCTCCTTGATGATGCCCAGCCATTACTGGATTCCGATGTTGGTTCTGAGGTTGAGGATGACAGGAACATGACCCTAGAGAGAGGGGAGAACACTGGTAGACAAATTGGCATTCATGTTCCCCCAGCCGCAGCGTATTGCCGAGTTGTCTGCAGTGGTAATGTTGATGATGGAGATGGTGATGATGGAGATGATGATGATGATGAGGCCACTGATGCGACTTGGGTGCCAGATAGAGCAGAGGAGGAAACTGAAGGTCAGGTTATACACAGGAGATCAGTCAGAGGGAGCTAGGCAGGGCAGGAACAGAGAACAGATGATGGAGAGAGCAGGTGGGAAGGGATCAGGCTGCAAGACAGGGGTCCAGGAACAGATGCAGGATCACAGGTTAGGGGCATATGGAGACCAAACACCAAGGCACATGGTAGACAGGGTTTAAATATCCCTCTTGTAATGAGCATCATGTGATGACTCATGAGCTTCTGGTTGCTGGCCACAGTGCCACCAACAGGTGAGTCCTTTACTGACCTGCTGGAGGATACTGGAACTGCACCCCATGGATCTGGGAGCCACAGCGCCACCAGCCGATGAGACTTTTCCTGACAACATTAGTAGCTGAACCAATCCATAAAAAAACAGTCTTTTGTTACATAAGTCCACAGAAGAGTTTCCTTGTAAACTGAAGAAGTGTTGGGTTCAAAGCAAGATGCCTCACTGCCAAGATCCATCGATAGGTAAAGTGCCCCCCCGGGTCAGGAAACTGACTGGGTATCCCACTGTTGGGGTCAACGACTGGCTGGGTGTTCTGCTGGCCAGATTCCCTGAGACGTACCAAATTTGACACCTCAAGTCCCTCAAAACAGCAGATACCCCAATGCTGGGGTCCCACGGATTATCTCCAAACTAAGCCCTGGGGTCATGTGACAATACTGGAATACAGACACCGATGTAACTAAATAGCTTGCCTGGTTTTCAGGACTTGCACTGCACATCAAAAGCCAACTAGGTCTTTCCGAGGCACTGGTTACCCAACCTGGGTCCCCTAATACACCCGGAGCTGTGGCAGTCGCTCCCAGATCATGGCAAGGCACAGATCATACTCTGCCATTCCCTAGGAGCTTATCATGACCAGCGCCATGAAGGCAAATGCAGCCATTAGTTACCAAGGGGGTATGTCCGGACCACCCGGCTTGGACACCATAGGAGCAACACACTGCCAGAGGGACTCAACTGAGGCAAACGTCAACCTCATCTTTGGACAAGCAGGTAACCCATATAAAGCATGTGAAGGTTCAGAGCTTTCAGACCCAACAGCAGGTGGACATATAGTCAGTAGAACTCAACTGTGTGGTAGGGAGAAGATAAGTAAGACCATCAAAGGTAGATTTAAAACCAACAAGTATCAGGCGCATTAACAGGTGCATAGAGTCCCCATCCCTATTGTTAACCATCAAAGTCCAGAACAAAATACATAATAGTCCAATAATGTGAATAAAAAAGAGAAGAAATCCGGTATATACACCCAGGGCTGCTCTCATGTGAGGGAAAGCCAAAACCGCACCTGTAGACAGGAAACAAAAAGGAGGCGCCTCTAAGTGTAAACCGTGAGAAATTTTAATAAAAAGACATCAGCCAATTGGCTACTCACATGAATAAAAAAGGGTATGGCACATGGAACCAGGAGAATACTTAACCGGTGAAGAGTATGGCATCAATTCCCCGAGACCAGTATTCCAGTATGAGTGAGAGCAATAACACCAAATTTAACACAACTGCTCCCCATTCACACCTGAGACCTTGTAACACTAACGAGTCACATGACACCGGGGAGAGAAAGTGGCTTATTTGGCCCAATTTGGACATTTTCCCTTAGGGGTGTACTCACTTTTGTTGCCAGCTGTTTAGACATTAATGGCTGTGTGTTGAGTTATTTTGAGGGGACAGAAAATTTACACTATTATACAAGCTGTACACTCACTACTTTACATTGTAGCAAAGTGTCATTTCTGTCACATGAAAAGATATAATAAAATATTTACAAAAATGTGAGGGGTGTACTCCAAAAAATTGTATATTTCCTTTATATCGATTTTTTTTTATTGCCCTTTTAAAGTGGAGTTCCACCCAAAAGTGGAACTTCCGCTTTAAGGGAAGGTCACCCCCGACATGCCACAATTGGCATGTCATTTTTTTGGGGGGGGGGACCAGGGACCCTGTTTTAACAGGGTCCCTGGTCCACTTCCTCTGCTAGCGCCGCAGAGCCTGAAGGAAGTTCACCTTCCCTCCCCTTCCTCCTGGCAATCTTCTGGGACACGTCACAGGTCCCAGAAGATATGCCGGGCATTCACAGAGTGGAGTGCGACTCGCGGATGCGTAGTACGTGCCCAGCTTTGAAGCCAAAGCCGGGCGCCCACACCTGTGATGTCGGCGAAGTAGAGGAGGAGGGGGAAAAGAGCGGCGCTGCAGACGGCTGCATCGTTGGACCTAGGACAGGTGTGTGTCCGATTATTAAAAGTCAGCAGCTACACTTTTTGTAGCTGCTGACTTTTAATACAGTGGAACTCCGCTTTAAGATATATTGTCTATATCTGCCCCTTATAGAGACCGGTTATTTTATAATTGGGACCACTAGATGATTATTATTCCATCAGGATACATTTGCCACAGCAAAAAGGTAAACCAATTTTTAAAAAAAATTAATGAATAGTTTCTTCTAACCATAAAATCTTGTTATTGACATTAATCCTATATAGAAAGCAAGGCCATGTCAATGGGGGGGTTATGAGAGGGGGTGACTCACGGGTTTCTGCATGTGTATAAAGGCCCCCCTTGAGACCCTTGGGTGACTCTCCCCTTTCAGGTCTCCTCCCCCTTTTTCCCCTCCCCTTTCTTCCTTTTTCTCCCCCCCGTCCCCCCTCTTCCCCTCCCCCTTCTCCTTTTCTTTACCCTTTTTCCCCTTTCCCTCCATACCCTTTTCCTTCCCCTTGTATACAACGGAGATATGTAATATGAACTGTTAAATAATTATTTAGAGAGTAATTACTGATAATCTGTCATTTTGTTTGGATGGCATATTTTTTGAAAGTCTATTGACGAAGAGGACTATGTCCAAGAAATACGTTGAGCAGTATCGACTACTATATGCAAATTCACTGAAGTAACAAGACTGATTCCTTTTATGAATTTTGTATTGCATAATGTTGTCTTCCGTAATGTAAATTATGTATTGAAATATTCTTTTGGTTTTAAACTAATTTTAAATCAATTTTATACATTCTTATGAACAAAGTATGCTGTGCCTTAAAAGTCCCACGCCAACAGAATAATACAAATCGATATCTCAAATTTAGGGATGTGGCACTTAACTTTAACCAATATCGATTGGACGTACAAAATTTGAGTTATTTGGAGATTCAGATGTATGTGAATATCTGAATAACAATAGTAATAAAGTTCAATGAATCCAAAATAAATTATAACGAAACAATGAAGTTCATTAATTTCATTTGGATATTTTAAGCATCCGACGTAACGAATGATCCAAACTGATTTATGAATAGCTTATTGTTAAAGAGCGGACAGCCACCGCATCGTTAACAACTATGACTCATCTGCTGTCAGCAGGGTTCCCTGCTGACAGCATAATGTAAACAAAAGAAGAGTCAGTATTACAAAAGTTTTAACAAAATAGCGTGGGGGTCCCCTCCTAATCTTTACCAGGCCCCTTTGGCACTGATATAGATTTTAAAGGGGATCCCACACCAAAAGAAAAACCATGCGTAGGGTCCCCCCAAAATGCATACCTGGCTCTTAGGTCTAGTATGGAATTTTAGGGGAACTCCATGCCAAAAAAAATGGCGTGGGGTCCCCCCAAAATCCATACCAGATTCTTACCAGAGCATGCAGCCCGGCAGGCTAGGAAAGGAGGGGACGAGCGAGCACCATCCCTCTCCTGAACCATACCAGGCCACATGCCCTCAACATGGGGGGTGCGATGGGAACAAGGGTCTCTTCCCCACAACCGAGGACAGTGGTTGTAGGGTGTATGTGCAAATGAACAAATTCTTTTCTTAGGAAGGAAATGTATAATATTTGAATAATATAGAAAAATACTTATCTCTCAGTAAGTATTGTTGGTCATAAAAAGCTGGTTATAAAAATAAATTAAAAGAGATAGCAATAAGTGGCTATAAGAAATAGATATTGAATATGAAAGAAAAACAAAAGAAAAGTATCTAATTCCATCACCTCCCAGTATCCCTATTGTGTATTACCTCCCCAGAATACATAAGGATACTATAAGTCCCACAGGTAGATCTATAATTAGTGAGATAGGGTCCTTATTAACAAGAATAGAGAATATATTGGATACTTTCTTTAGTCCCCCTGTTGCCGCTACTCCTGCATAGCTTAAAGATACTAAACAAATGCTTAATGATCTTAAATATGTAAATATAGAGGATGATGCCTTTTTAGTCACTACAGATGTAACGTCATTAATATACTTATATTGCATCGGATGGTACGAAAGCAGCTGAATATTATCTAAGTCAAGGAGGCTATATTCCAGGTGCTCAGAAATAATTTATTTTACAACTTTTACATTTTGCAATGTCTCACAACTACTGTTAGTTCAATAGCAGATATTATTTGCAAAAAAGCGGCGTAGCTATGGGGGCGAAATTCACCCCTAGCTTGGCAAATTTTTTTATGGCTAGGTGCGAAATGGATATGATTTTTCGATATGCGTTTACACATTTGACATTTAACCAGAGATTTATTGATGATATTCTGTTTATATGGAAAGTTAATTTGGGATCCTTAGAGAATTGTATGCATGTCCTTATTGATAATAATATTAATAATAAATTATCTTTCACATATAGTAAAAAGAAATTACATTTTTTGGAAATTAACTTATTTATTTAAAATAATCGAGTACACACTGAATCATTTTTTAAAGCCCACAGTGTTTCCTACAGAAAGTTGTCACCGCCCTATATGGTTGAGGAATGTACCTAAAGGGCAATTTTTGCAGTTACAAATGAAATTCTAATGAGATGTATGATTATTTAGAAAAGTCTCAAGTTTTACAAAATAGATTTACAGAAAAAAATGATAGTGACTTAGATGAGGTTTTCCAATAAGTGGGTGAGGTGGATAGGGAACTTCTCCTGAGATCTAAAATTCCAGACACCAAATCTGGTTTAGTGTGTACTTTTATTTCTAATTTCTCTATACCTCATTATCAAAGCAGGCAGATTATTAAAAAGACACTGGAACAATCTTAACCACTTAAATCAGGGTTTTTTTTGCTATAAAATGACTTAGAGCCCCCAAACATTATATATTTTTTTCTAACATCCTAGAGAATAAAATGGCAGTTGTTGCAATATTTTATGTCACACCTTATTTGCGCAGCAGTCTTACAAGCTCAATTTTTTATGGGAAAAAATTCACATTTTTGAGTTAAAAACATAAGACAACAGTAAAGTTAGACCAATATTTTCCATATTGTGAAAGATAATGTTGCACCGAGTAAATTGCTACCTAACATGTCATGCTTTAAAATTGCGCCCCCTCGTGGAATGGCGACAAACTGGCACTTAAAAATCTCCAATTTAAAATTTAAAAATGTCTACAGGTTACCAGTCTTGAGTTACAGAGTAGGTCTAGTGCTAAAATGATTGCTCTCACTCTAACTCACATCTGTGGTTTGAACACCATTTTCTTATATGCAGGCGTGACTTACGTATGGGTTCGCTTCTGCGCGCAAGCTCGGCAGGACTGGGTGCTTTCATTTTTTTTTTTCTTATTTATTTTACTTTTTATTCTTTATCTTTACACTTTTAAAAAAAAAAATGTGATCACTTTTATTCCTATTACAAGAAATGTAAACATTCCTTGTAATAGAAGAAAGCATGCCAGGACCTCTTAAATATGAGATCTGGGGTCAAAAAGACCTCAGGTCTCATATTTACACTTAAATGCAATCAAAATGTTTTAAAAAAAATGACACTTGAAAACAAAATATGTCTCCTTTAAGATGTCCTTTAAGATGTCACTTCCGCCCTGCAATGCTATGGAGGCGAGCGGGGGCCATCTTTCCCTCAGTCAGCATCCAGGCATTGCAGCGAGAGGATCGGATCATCTCCGCTGCTACCGGCGGGTCCGGTAAATGGCGGAGATGACTGTAGTGCGGCAGGAGGGGGGCCCCTCCCCCCAATAAAATACCGGGGTTATGATAGCTATCTGCTACCATAGCAATGGTATTCAATGACAAAGTACCGCCGTAAAATGATGGCGGGCGGTCCGGAAGTGGTTAAACGTGATCCTGTTTTGAACAATTTTCCTCCTAATAACCCAGAAGTGATTTTGAGAAGGGTTCCTAATTTGAAGGATAAAATTGCACCAAATGTGAATGATTCTCCCCCTAAGACAATATTTTTTTCAGAATTAACCGTTTTTTACATTTTATTTACGTTACATAATAAATGTATCATATGTATGTACCTTAGAGAGAACCAGATGGTCCAAAAGTAAAAGTTTTTCTCAACAGTTGCAGGAAAAGAATAGGAGATTGGTTCTTATTTCATGCAATGCTAGTTATGTGGTATACAGTATGCCCATGTGGCAAGCAATAGATAGGGAGGACAATGAGAAAATTAAGGGAAAGCCTTTTGGAGCATATTTATAGTATCAACAGAGGTTATAGGAATCACAGTTTTTCAGCTCATTTTTAAAACATCATGGTAGAGTGTCAGGTCACCTAACAGCAGGTGACAGGTGCGCTCGCTGGGTTCGGGGCACACCGCTAAGGTAGTGAACCCTTAGCTGACCACTGTTACTAGAGATCAGGATGGTGCAGGGAAGCGGGACTGCTGGGACCCTGACACAGATAGCATAGGGAGCTAGAGCATATGTTCCCCCAGGGCACAGAGTCTAAGAGCCAGCAGGTGTTCACCAGAGCCTCTGGTGGTGAGGATGGCCTTGGCTGCAACTGGATCCAGGTCGCGGCCCCCAGTGTCCCCCAGCTCACGCTCACGGCAGACTACAGGTAACTGGAGAGGAAGCAGCAGTAAAGATAGCAAGAGAAGGTCAGTGGGAGAGCCAAGGTCAGGGCTACAAGCAGACAGAACAGACAGGAGACACGCCAAGGTCAGGGTTCCAGGCAGACAGGGAAGGTCAAAGAACAAGCCGAGATTGGGCCCACTAGCAGACAAGGAAGGTCAAGAACACGCCAAGATCGGTACACAAGAACAAACAAAGAGCACAAGGCAGAAGCAAACACACAAGCCAAACACAGAAGATTGATCGGCACTGAGGCTTGCAGCACATGTTCTTAAATAGTCTTTCCTTAATTGGAGGCTGGGGTGGAGTTCACTAAGTGAAGATGACTTAACACACAGGTGATGATGTGTACAACCTTTAGGCTGACACAACCAAAGAGGTAGGTGACAGACAGGACATGAATTGTACTACAGGTTCATGACATAAAGACCCTAGAGGAATTAAGTTCCTGGAAAGTTACAAGTCATTTGGAGGAGGTGCAGTCGCACACAAGAGCTCTCAAAACAGTCTTGAAATAGACTGGAATATTAACTGTTTTATTGATACAGCTAAGAATTATGTCCTAGTCTTTCTTTCCTACTCTTTTTGTTCCCCTCCCTCCCCATTTAGTTTGTTTTTTTTTCCCCTTTCAGTTTGTCTCCCCTTAATGAACAAAGATAGGTTAGATTTATAGCCCTATATATATATATAGGTCCGAGATCCATATCATCTGGTAACAGGCTGTCCCTTTTTTCAAAAGGAGAACATTTGGAGTACTGGGATACAATTTTAAAGTGGACTTTCTTTTAGGAGCACTGAGCAGTTTATTTGGCACATTTTGGATTTATTTATATTATCACAAGAAGTGAATTTATGGACTTTGTTTTTGATTTATTGTCGGTTTAAAGATACTATTGATTGTTATACATTCATTTTTTATTTTGGTCACCATCTACATTTCAAAGCTTTATTGGCGTTACACTGAATTTTTTCCCATATTTAAAGGAACATCGCACTATTTTCACACACGATGTTATCCGATCAGCAGGGCAGGGGGACGGGAAGAGCTGCAGATCTGGATCATATTAACAAGCGAGTGATTACCCACTTGTTAATATGAAAAGATTTAAAGGAACAGCGCACTATTTTCACACATTTTTAGCAGTCAAGTATTTCAATTTTTTGAGTTGCAGCACTACATCTGCATTGGCCAAGTGCACAAATCTCTTTTTCTTTTTTTTTGATAGAATAACATCATCGGTTGGGTGGGAGACCCAGGAAAGGACATAAAGGCTGAATCTTGCCTCTGCCCTGCATAAGATAGGACTGTACAGGGGAGGCAGAGAGTAAAGGGGGCACTGTGATTAGAAAGAAAAGGGGGAGGTCATGACTGCAAGGGTCACTATTAGAGTTGAGCGAACACCTGGAAGTTCGGGTTCTGCTGGTCCGTCCGAACTTCGGGACAAAGTCCGGGTCCGGGTCCGGACGGAACCCGAACGATCGCACGGGCCTGAAACAGGGCTTCAAGCCTGCCTGGTCGTCTTGGGCTTGAAGGTCCACAAGCGAGTTGAGATTATCACTGGGAACGTCAGTACTGGAGGGGGAAAAGAAAGATTAGTGTCACGGGGGAAATGAGAGACGGAGGGGACATGTCAGGATAGAATACGTCCCGTCTCCGTTCTAAGTCGGAAATACAGGAAAGGACCCAGAGGGTGGGTTGGCTACTACAATAAGATAGTTTTTTTTTCTTTTTCTCTAAACACGTGAACCGGTTACGTCTACATCACGACGTTGAGTTTTTTAACTTTATGAACTGACGATTTTTACACACTTTTATCACG
>BLSH010023735.1:27402-47842 GCA_018402905.1 Glandirana rugosa
AGATTTACGGGTTCGTGTTAAAACATTGAAACTGCAAATTCATTTTGACATGTATAGTAGTGTTAATGAAACACGTGGGTCCACCTAACATGGCACTTTTTGGGCTGTACTGTGGGTACTAACAATAACTAGCATACACATATGTGGTATCGGTGTGATAACAGGAACAGGAGAATTTAATTTGGGTTGTTCTTTGGTGGAAGGTTAAAGTAGTAGCATGAAATATACAGCTAAATTTAAAAAAAAAAAATGTTTTGGGCCAGTCTTCCTTTGATTAAAAAAAAAAAAAAAAAAACACAGAAGATATACATTACCATTTACCACCAAAAGAAAGCCCAATTTGTCCTGAAAAAAAACACGGTACAATCCACCTGGGTGCACAAAGTAATTGTGATGATATGTACAGTTTTACTTAAACGTCAAAGTTACAAAATTGTGCTTGGGCATTTAGATTTGTTTTACCCCTAGGTGCAAAGGGTTTAAGCTTTAACCCTTTCTTACTCTATCCAAAACTAGAAAAAAAATGCTTTTACATAGTTAGAGACCCTCAGCTGTGCCTATCAGCACCAGCTTAGCAGTGGAGCACTCACATGCATGTGCAAAAACATACCAAGCTGCAGCACATCTGCATCCTTCCATAGGTGCAACACTTCATAGAGCAAGAGAACATTTTGTGACATTTAAACTGAAACATACAGTAGATCTGAGCCCTGATTCAGAGGACCAGCTTTCTATTTTCATTATCAGAAGAAAAAAGTACAAAAGAAAGACATATGAGATGCCACATTACATATACTGTACATAAGATCGCTATGTAACCAGACAGCCATGCAAGTCCTGTCCTGCCTCTGGCTGCCTGGCTTAAGCTCAAATTTTATTTAGGAGAGTCAAAAAGAATGCACATACTGAAACAACTCCAGATGTGCTTATTTGGCAGCCAGCAGAAAGACGCTCACACACAAAGAACACCAGAGACCCCTAGAACAAGGAGAAGACCCTGCTGCAGAGTAACAATGGAGGACCTTCCCCATCTGAATGCTCTTCCCCTCTCTGACATCTCGCTCTTATGACATGCCCAGTCTGGCAGGGTACCAGATCTTCTGTGGGGGATCCAGCGGTTGTGGCTGGCTGTTCCAGCTGTGTCCAGAGTATAGAGATTCACGTTTTCTGCCACATCACAGACAAGCCTGGACCTTGTGTGCTGGAAATCCTGGAGAATCTAGCAACACTCCCATGTGCACCTAGCAATTCTGAGCATCAACACTTTGAGAGGGTAAGTGATCTGGCATTCATTTTATATCCAGTGTGTTTATTTCTGCTTCTGAACGGTCAGCTTATAAAGCTATATGTGCAATTGTTATAGACCAGACCTCACTGCAATCATTACTCAGAGCAAAACACCTGGTGTTTAAAGTGATGGTAAATCCAACATGGTGCGGGAAAGGCGTGTTCTGTGTGCGTTTCCCGCACAACTTTCAAATACACTGTCCTTACGATCTACATGTGAGTGCCAATTAAGTTTTAATGGTACCCCAAACACAGATTGCAAATTCAGTGCGTATGCAGGCATCAAATCTCATGGTACTGCAGTGCCATGCCATTTGGTGTGGCGTGTTTTTTCAAAGTACTGCATGTACCAGGTTCTGGTGAGATTTGCAGTCATATCGCACCACACATGAACGCTGGTCCTTAATCCTTGCCTGTGATCTAGTTTAAGCTGGAGCCAGTGGCAGCCCCCTAATGCAGGGCACAGGGGTGCCGCCCCCTAATCCATGCATCTGACCCCCTAATCTACCCATGGGGCGCTGGATGCATGGATTTCAATGTTTTTTTTTTGTTTTTGTTTTTTTAGAAGCACGTGATTAGAGCCTGAGGCTCTAATAAGCTTCAAAAAAGGGTGGGCTCGGGGCGCACAAGCCCACCCAGTTGTGTGACAATAGCGAATGAATATTCACTATTTTCTTCCTGATACGCCTCCCGCCCAATCAGGAAGTGGGTCCTGAGATCCATCACCAGAGCGGCTAAGAGGAGAAGCAATCTTATTGGTCGCTGAGTAGGAGGGAGGAGACGCAGGGGAAGCCGCCGTGAAGTACCGGGAGGGGGAGAAGACGCCCAAAAGAAGCACTGCCCGCAACCTAGATGGGGTAAGTGCGGGGCTGGTGACCGATGGGGGGGGGGGTAGTGCCTGTGATCCCCCGACCGACTGGGGGAGGGGTGGGGGTGGCGGCGGGATTGTTTGCCACCCCCCCTCCCCCCAAAAAAATAGGATTTTTTTGACTTACCATAAAATCCTTTTCTCTGATTTCATTGACAGACGCAGCTCTTATTCTTGACATGTGGGTTTATGCACCTTTCACTAGGAGTGGACTAGGCAGAACGTAGTTCAGCTCAAAGCAGACGCAGCCCCTCCCAGGGGACAGTCCTCACTTGGCATAACCCCTCCTGCCCTGCTCAGCAAGCCAGTTCGTAACAAGCAGTACAAACTCAAACAAAGAGGGGTGGGTGCTGCATCTGTGAATGAACTCAGAGAAAAGGATTTTACGGTAAGTCAAAAAATCCTATTTTCTCTTTCATTCATTGACAGACGCAGCCTCTAATTCTTGACAAGTGGGGATGTCCCAAAGCAGTGTCACAATGAGGGGTAGGCAACAACAGTACCCAACCCAAGAGTTTTCCAAGAGGTGCCAGACGCGCCTCACCCCACCGCTTGCAAAACTTTGCAGCCAAAAGCAGCATCCGCGGACGCTGCAACAACAACTCTGTAAAATTTTGACAAAGTGTGCACCGAGGCCCAAGTAGCTGCCTTGCACACCTGAGAAACCGACGCCTGATGTCGGAAAGCCCAGGAGTACTAATCGCCCTGGTAGAATGAGCCGTGACCGGAAGGGGGGCTCCTGGCCCCGAACAGCATACGCACGGGTCACAGTCTGTCGTATCCAACGGGAAATAGTGGCCGACGAAGCCGCCACCCCCTAGTGCGGACCATCCACCGCAACAAACAGCGCATCCGGCTTCCGAAAAGAGGCCGTGGCCACCAGATACACCCGCAGAGCCCTAACCACATCCAGGGAGTGCAAAGCAACCTCCTTAGGATGAGAAGGGGCATGGACACAGCGAGGAAGTCCATGGGATGGGAAAAGAAGAGATCGCCTTCGGTAAGAAGGAAGGAGAAGGGGCGCAAAACCGCCTTATCCCTATGTAGGCCCAAGTACGGGGACCTACAGGACAGAGCCACCAGCACAGACACCCGCCTAGCGGATGTAATAGCCACCAAGAAAGGCACTTTCTGCGAAGGCAACTGCAAGGGATTTTTCCAGATATTTTCAAAAGGCGAGAGGACCAGATTAAAGTCCCAAGGCGCCAAAGGCGACCGTACCTTGGGAGCGACATGACGAACCCCCTGGACAAAGGTATGAATGCATCGCCAAAAGACGATGAAAAAGAAACGCCAGGGCAGAAATCTGTCCCTTAAGCGTGCTCAATGCCAACTGGTGCTCAAGGCCTTGCTAAAGGAAGGCCAGCACCCGAGCCACAGAGAAAGAATGGGGGTTCCATCCCCCGCCTCACACCAGGCAATGGAAGCCTTCCAGGTGCGGTGAGAAATCTTACGCGAAGTACCATACGCGCCTTGAGCATAGCGGGGATCACTGAACCAGAGAGTCCCCTATCCTTTAACACCTGGGATTCAATAGCCAGGCCGTCAAAGCCAGCAAGGATAAAGCTGGGTGCAAGATGGGGCCCTGGGAAGCAGATCCTCGCGAAGAGGGAGACGCCAGGGAAATTCACCACCATTGCACCATGTTGACGCACCCAGGCCTCCGGGGCCAATCCAGCGCCACGAGAATGGCAGGTATTTTCTCCGCTTCTATCCAGCGCATAAGCGCGGGAGCAGCATGAGAAGGAACAAAGCATAGGTGAACCAAGGCAGGTCCACCGAGCCGCAAGGGCACCCGTCGCGTCAGTCAACAGGCCCCCGCTCAGCTCACGGAGGTCTGTACCTTCCGAGTCCGCCAGGGAGCCAGCCAAACCACAACTGGCGTACCCTACTGCAGACAGATCTGCCGGAACAGGGACCATCCCCCCTGAATCAACCTCACACAACCAGGGCTGCACTAGCCGACTCTCGATGCCTGAAATGTAAACAGCGGAGATCACCCAGCACGTGAAGTTCTGCCCACTGCAGAACGGACGCCAACGTCGAAGCAGCAGCTAAGCATCTTGTCCCGCCCTGCTGCTCCACATATGCCACGGCCGTGGCAATAACCGACTGAGCTCAGACAGGACAGACAGGACAAAAACTACAGCCTCCCCAACAAGTGGGAGGCAAAGCCAGATGGCCCGACGATCAGGAAATGCATCTGGACATGAGACTCCTCCTGGGACCTGCGACTGTAGCGACCACTGTCCAAAAACAGGGAAGGAAACAACTTCCCCAAATGCAGGGCCGGGGCCCACAACCACCATAGTAGTGAGGATCCGGCCTGGCGGTCCCAACTGAACAACCGAACCAGGGATGAGGGGGACTTGTCCCACTGCAGAGAAACACCTTTCGCTGCCGAGCAGCAGCGTGGCACTGCGCAAATGGGACTGCCGCCAGGAAGGAAAGCCAGAGCCCCAGGAGCCACCTGCAAGGAGGCAGGGGGAACCACTTTAGGGACAGCGGGGACTGACCCGCCCACTAAGGTGTCTGTGCTTGGTCATAGGGAGGAAAAGACCTCGATCCGGACTGAGTCTCGGATCAGACCCAGAGCCTCCAAACGGTGCGACTGAACAGACACAGATTTCCGGAAAAGTAGCGAACAGCCGGACTCCCTTGGCGTGCGCCTGGCGATTGCCACCTCAGCCCTCAGGGCTGGAGCAGACTCCGCCCGCCAGGGCAGGTCGGCCAGATCCACCTGATGCCCCTCGGCCTCACCGAGCCAGAACCGAGGCCGCCATCCGGCGAGGACCCGAGGCACAGAAACCAGGTAAAAAGGGGAGAGCCGTAACCGTGTAGTGAAGCTCCCGGCAAGGCCCAGGACACGCCGGCGTAGGGCACACAGGGTGATATGCGGATGCACCACTGCCCTGTTGAGATAAACCAGGAAGAGACCCTGATGCGCCACCATCATGGTGGCCAGATGTACACGTACCAGACAATGGAGGGGCACCGAGCCATACCACCCGGGCACCGAGCCATACCGCCCGGGCACCGTTCACCTCCGACCACAAGCAGGACTTAGGAAATCACGGTACGCCCCGTGGACGGGACAAGGGTATCCACCCCTTGACGAAGCCGGTTCCTAGCAAGGCCTGCGGTACACCCGGGGGTACGGGAACGAAATCCCATTTTGTACCCAGACAAAATCACCCAGCAGACCGAAATGCATAAGGTTATCGACTGCAGGCATCTCTCTACCCAAACCGTGAGTAGGGGCAACCCTTCACACTGAGAAGGACTTGTCTCCTGGCCTGTCGCACTTATGCTGCCAGGGACACTTCCATCCACCTGCGGGATCCCTGACGGGCAGGGAGCCCTGGCCCAATGGCGGAAGGAACGGAGGAAAAGAGGCCTCTACTGGGCCGCCAAGGAGTGACCCGTGCCACGGGACTCCCTACCTCCTGGCTCCAACGTGGCTCTAAGAGCCACCTAGCTGAGAAGGGAAAACTGCCAGGACCTGCCTGACCAACAGGACCCTAGGGAAGCAGACATCCAAGCCCTGAAGGGGCCGGCCAGTGCGCCCCCACCATGCAGGAGGAAGCACATAAGCAGCTCCGCGTTGCGAAAGCTTAGCCCGTTCCGAGAGCGTTTACAACATCCAAGTCGAACCAACACCGGGCGAAAGCTGGCCCTGCCAGAATCACCCAGACCGGGCAGCAGACTCGGCGCTCCTGTCAGCCGGGCCTAAGGACGGCGTGCCACTAAGGACGGCAATCAACGTCTGCATGGTATTCAACATACAGTGCCAACTTGCAACAGATGGCACCTGGGAATCAAACCCACGGAGTCAACTGAGGAAGGTAGATGATTCAACCACTACCTGCCCAGCTGAGCCCCCGAGCTCGTGGTCACCACGATCAGGTGGAACATAGTGGGTACCGCGGCCGCCATACAGAAAGAAAGGGGGGCTGAGACCACTCCCAGTCCCTGCAGCTGCACTCCAAGTAGGAGACCTGGGAAACCCACAGCCACATGGCCGGGCTAAGCGGCCCGACAGTGGCGGCCCCCTGCGAGGGACCACCCCAAACCGGAACTCGTGGTCTTGTCTCATCTCATCTGAGACGCGGGCCAGGCTACCCCCTACAAGAAGTAACCTGACCGAGAGCACAGGACAACTGCCACCGGTCAACCGCTGACCATCAAGGCGCTGTCTGGTGCTGTCTCATGCGCCGCAGCTCCCTACCATACTATCCGGGGAACACCGGGACACCATCCCAAAGGGGGGGGGCCCCCGATCTAGGAGGGCCCCTGTCAGGGTCCGACTCATACCAGAGGCAGGAGGGGGGTAGGGCCCGCCATACGCCCAATATCCTGCCTGGGAAACCCAGGACCCCAAGACCGCCCCGCAGTCCCTAAGCGCCACGGAGGGGTCAAGTGGGACGGCACCTGCATCGGCTGCCAATGCAACCCGCCCTGGCAACCTGGCCCGCAAACTGGGACCTGTAGTACCAGGAGCCCAGGCACCCCCCACCATGACTATGCAGAACTTCCACAGGAAGTTGACCCCGGGGGGACTTACCACCTGCCCGCTCTACCGCTGCTGCTGCCCACCCCTGCGTATATGCCTTTTTCCCTGCGCGCCAAGGCAGGCCTGCACCCACCAAATCTTCCCCACATGTCATGCAGGGACAGGGCTGAGGCCAGTAACAGCTACAGTGTGGGGGGGTAAACCAGCGCCAGAAGGCCAGGGAACCGCCCCCCACACACATACAGGCTGTACTGAATGCATGGGCCACCGCAAGATGGCCGCCATGCACACTAGAGGCCAAAACACGCAGCCGGCCACAACAAAATGACGGCCGCGATTAGCAATAGAGGCCGAACATGCAGCCGGCTGCGGGAAAATGGCGGCCGGACCACTGCAAAATGGCGCCGGCCACAGCTACCGACCATGTGGCCAGCCGCCGGAGGTAAGGGGCGCCACTAAGGGCCCCCACGTCCCAGGGGACCCCCGGAGAAGGTGGGAGGGAGAGAGCAGTGGCCATGCAGCACAGGGGGAGGGGGGGAGGGGGGGAGCGAAGAAGGGGGGGGAACCAGCCCGCTGGCCTAACACCCCAGGGGGGTTTCCCTCCTGCCCACCCCGCGCCCCAAGAGGAGAGGGGAGGCGTACTTACCCATCCAGACGGGTGTAGCGGGTTGCCACCCGAGACAGACCTGCCACCCCACCGATTCGGGGAGAGCTGCCGGCCATGCGACACCCCTGATCCGAGCCAGAGGACCCGGTCCTAGGTGTGCTGGCGGGACGTTTAACCCGCCTGCCACCTCGCACGGAACGAGGCCTGACGCGGCCGACCCCGCGTACAGCTATGGGTGGGCTCGCATCCATCAGCAGCGCTAGGGAGACTCCCTAGATCTAGGATATCCAGCCTGTCACCCAGTCGGCTACTTGATTGTAATCTTCATCAGAATTCTTGAAAAAAGAAAAAATGAAAAAAAGAATGGGGAACCACAGATGCCAGCAGGAAGCCAGGTCCTACTCCTTGCACTAGGCAGAAAAAACTGGCTTGCTGAGCAGGGCAGGAGGGGTTATGCCAAGTCAGGACTGTCCCCTGGGAGGGGGTGTGTCTGCTTTGAGCTGAACTACGTTCTGCCTAGTCTACTCGTAGTGAAAGGTGCATAAACCACACATGTCAAGAATAAGAGGCTGCGTCTGTCAATGAATGAAAGAGAAAAATATACCACCAGCCTCCATGACCACTGCCCTAGGATTCCTGTTTCCATAGGACGCTGCAAGAGAAAGGAGCCACCCTTGCATGCCG
Source organism: Glandirana rugosa (assembly GCA_018402905.1). Taxonomy (NCBI): domain Eukaryota; kingdom Metazoa; phylum Chordata; class Amphibia; order Anura; family Ranidae; genus Glandirana; species Glandirana rugosa. Next base: position 35,362 of record BLSH010023735.1, read on the forward strand.
AGACTAGAGCTGTATTTCCCTACACTGTGTGCATCAATTGAAACATGCCACATAGTATAGGATGGCAAGGCACCGCCTTGTTACCCCTCCTTTTCCCCCCTTTCTCCAAGCTAACGGATTGACTCCAGACTCCACTATCCATTATCAACTCTTTCATGTGAAAGCCAGATGTTCAGAGAAGCAGCACTTGGAGAGCAGAAGCCAGCAGCATTAAAAGTTGTAAACTGCAAATGCTGGACTAAGAATTGTAACAAATAGTTTACTGGGAATGTTTATTTTATTGCGCTCAATATGTTAAAGCAGTTGTATGCACTGCTTGCACATTTTTACCTACAGGTAAGCACATAAGAACAAACGAGGAGGGATTTTAAATGGCTTCATTTAAAGTCCCAATTTCTCCCCCCACCCCTCAATTCAGTAGGCCTATAATAAGGCTTACCTGTAGGTAAAATGAATATCTCCTAAACCTGTACAGTTTAGGAGATATTCACCTTGCATGCAGCCACTGATGTCAGCAGCGAATGTGGTCTCAAGGTCCGGCGGATGGTGCCGGACCTTGCTGGAACGGAGGACTCCCGCGCGCATGGCCACTCACAGCACCGGAGCCGCGAACTCGGAGGAAATGCAAAGGGACCATGTCAACTCCCTCAGTGGTGTCTGGGAGGCAGTGGTGTTCTGAGGTAAGTATTTTCATAATGAGCTAGTATGCGATGCATACTAACTCATTATGCCTTTGCCTTACAGGTGTTTTTTTTTTATCCCTTTTAGGTCATACAACTGCTAAAACACACTGAGTGTTTAATACTACTCTAAGTAATAATCTGCCCTGGGGAAAGTCAGCTGCCATCTGATTGGCAGCTTTGTGCAGCTCCAATTCGTCTTTCATAAATCTGTCCTTCAATATCCGCATACAGAATTATTTTTTTCGTAAAAATTTTGTAATACAATATAGTCAGAGCTGAAACTTACAGTTCCAGCTGGAGAATATAGATCACAAAGGTTTGCTCTTCAGTGAATTCAAGGCGTCCTATGATTGGAGGAGGAAGAACATCACAATCTCCATTCCTCTGATCACATTGAAAAGAATGCATGATATTTTCAGAATTGACAAGCTGGCAAAATCTGTGTACTCCAGCCAGAACTGTAAGTTTTAGTGCAGGACGTTGAGTGCTGACTGTACTGTACAGAGGGAATAAAATAAAAAGGAGCATTCCATGACACAGCAGGGGCCACACATTGAAGACACTAAGCACAGTGACTTAATGGTTAGCACTTCTTCCTTGCAGCACTCGGCCCATTGGATACCAACAATGGCGCTAACTGCATGAAGTTTGCATGTCCTCCCTTTGCTTTCATGGGTTTCCTCTGGGTGCTCCGATTTCCTCCCACATTCCAAAGACATGCTGGTAGTTTAATTGACTCCTTTCTAAATAAAGTGCCCTAATATGTGTATGTATGCATGTGTGGTAGGGACCTTAGATCGTAAGCTTATTGAGGGCAGGGACTTAAGTGAATGTATATATACACACTATATTACCAAAAGTATTGGGACACCTGCCTTTACAAGCACATGAACTTTAATGGCATCCCAGTTTTAGTCTGTAGGGTTCAATATTGAGTTGGCAGCTATAACAGCTTCAACTCTTCTGGGAATGCTGTCCACAAGGTTTAGGAGTGTGTCTATGGGAATGTTTGACCATTCTTCCAGAAGCGCATTTGTGAGGTCAGGCACTGATGTTGGACGAGAAGGGCGATCTAATTCATCCCAAAGGTGTTCTATAGGGTTGAGGTGCAGGCCAGTCAAGTTCCTCCACCCCAAACTCGCTCATCCATGTCTTTATGGACTTTGCTTTGTGCACTGGTCCAAATCGTTTGGTGGAGGGAGGATTATAGTGTGGGGTTGTTTTTCAGGGGTTGGGCTTGGCCCCTTAGTTCCAGTGAAGGGAACTCTTAAGGCTTCAGCATACCAAGACATTTTGGACAATTTCATCCTCCCACCTTTTTGGGAACAGTTTGGGGATGGCCCCTTCCTGGTCCAACATGACTGTGCACCAGTACATGAAGCAAGGTGTACCAAAAAACAAACAATACAAACCAGAAAATAATCTTACCATCGAGGCACTAACTAAACAGTACAGATTCCTCTTTCACAGGTCTTGGCTTTGCCCAGTCACAGAGAAAAACAGGTGTTTTGCAAACCTTTACTTTCTCCTACAGAAAAATTTCCACATGCAGCCCTCTTCTGTACTTTTCCTGAGTACCAGGCCAGAGCACCTTCTTGCTCCAGCCCTTTTTTCATTATCCTACCTGCTGCTGGTCAAAAGTGGGAAGCAAAACCTATCTCGGATTCCACACTGCCAAGTGGACCAGAAAATGTAGACCGAATTCCACCTTAGTTTGCCACATATGGAAGCATGCGAGGTGAAACATACGGTTGCTCAACCACCACGCTCCTTACTCTCCTTGATGTACTCCTTAGGCTCCATGCACACTGGGCTTAAAAATAAAAAAACGTCTGTTCTCTTGGCAGTAATAAACACTCATATAGAGCATATCTCCTAAGACGAGTTTAGGAGTTTTACATTTTTTCTGCCAGTAAGCTGCAATTACAAATGCAAGCCAGAAGGGTTTTTTTCTGCCTCTAAATGTTGAGCTCAAAATTTGCCGGTAATCGTCCTAATGTGCGTAGACACATAGGATAACACTGAGGTGCTTCTACAGGCAAAACACAAAACTCCTGTAGAAGCAACGTTTTTAAAGCCAGTGTGCATGGAGCCTTACCCATTACAGATAAGGGCACTCCTTGCTCTCCTAGATGTACCCTGTACCCACTACAGATAAGGATGCTCTTTATTATCCTAGATCTGGGGTCAGCAACCTTTTTCCACTAAGGCTTCATGCACACAGGATGTTAAAAAAACGTCCTAAAAACGTCAGTAGCTTATCAGTGGTTTTTTTCAGCTTTTTTGAGCATTTTTGCGGCAGCGTTATTGAGCGTTAGTGAGCGTTTTTCAGTGCTGGCGTTTTTGAGCATTTTTTTCAATGGATACAAAACGTCCAAAAACATTGGTGAGCGGCGTTATTGAGCGTTAGTGAGCGTTTTTGGGCGTTAGAGCATTTTTACAGCTGAAAAACGTCTCTCAGAACCCACTGGTCTTGGGTTTTTTAATACAGCTCAAAAACATCACTGTGCAAAACAGTTGATAACAGCCTGTGTGCGCATGAACACATAGAATAACATGATGGAGGGTTTAATGACTGTAGAAAAAAATGTCTGCACCTGAAAACAGCAGCTGTAAAAACATCAAAAAACGTCCTGTGTGCATGAGGCCTAACAGTGGATGTAAAGCCGATTCATGAAATTTGAGTTGGGCACATACTGTAGATCTGCAGAGTTTTCTTATCTCTCCTCAAAGCCCTGTGGCTCCTAACTTTGTCCTGCTCAGTAGCTGTTATCAGCCTGACAAGTTTCTGTCACATTATAAGAGCAGCGGAGTCTATAAATACATTAGCAGTGGCCTGAACAAAAACAACAAAGACATCTGAAAGTCTATACCTATGAGGAGTGGGGGAGTGTGCCTTTCCTCCAATCAGCTGTCTTGGCTGTATGCCCAGGCTTCACAAGGTGCTAAAAAAAGAAGAGAAAAAATCATAACCCGAACAGCACTTTCTAAAGAATAAATACAGATGAAGACAGCATATATTCATGTAATACTTATATAGGGAGATTGGTTTCATCTCTGTGTATCATCTGAGGCTATTTACTTCACTGGGTATATGGAGGGTTTACATCCACTTTAAGGGCCGTATTCAATGTATGTTAATGCATGAAGGGCCGCATTCAACTGCTAATAAATGAAGATAACAATCTGGCCCCCTTTACATAGCCCCGCACCTCTTGACCCCTTCACATTACACAGCCCCCCGTACCACTGGACCCCTTTACATTACACAGCCCCCCTGCACATCACACAGCTCCTCCTGCATATAACACAGCTTCCCCCATGTTATGCTTTAAAATTGCACACACTCGTGGAATAGCAACAAACTACGGCACTTAAAAATCTTCATAGGCGACGCTTTAAAAATTTTGACAGGTTACCAGTTTTCTGGTAAATTCTGATCAATTTTATTGCTGTCAAAAAGAATGTAAACATTGCTTATGGCAGAGACAGGTACTCTTTATGGAGGGGTCTGAGGTCTATAAGACCCCAAATCCCTCCTTTGCACTTAAAAGCATTCAAAACGCCAAGTTTGGCTGTTTTGAATGTTTATTTGTTTTTTTGCGCCTTTACGTGTCATAACATCGCTTCCGGGTTACTAGATCCGAGACGTGCCGGCTGGTAGCTCGGTCCTCCCAGTGGGACAAGTTGCAGGCGAGCCGCAGAAGGCCGGCTTCTTAGCTGCATCATTTGTTATCCCAGGAAAGCCGACAGGGGTTAAAATGTCCACGGGACAGATTCACGTGAATTCATCACGTGTACAGACAGGCCGGACATTTAGCGGCGGTGGGCCGTGTGCCCGTAGGTTGCCGACCCCTGTCCTAGATGTACCCTGTACCGACTACAGATAAGGACGCTCTTTATTCTCCTAGATGTACCCTGCACCCATTACAGATAAGAGCGCTCCTTATTCTCCGAGATGTACCCTGTACCCACTACAGATAAGGGTGCTCCTTAGGCAGTCCATACATGGGGCACTATTCCTGCAACCATGGACAGTTTTGACAGGGGAATCCCTCCTGCTGAGCCATTATATTCTCCTGGTGGGGGGGTGGGGGGGTGGAGGAAGCCGTCCCCGCCGGGAGAAGACAGTGATTATTGTTAGCGGCTATAGCCGCTGCTAGTGATATTTGCATATAAATCAGGCAGACTGATTGTACCAAAGTTGATTGATTGATCAGCTTGGTACATTCAGCCTGCCCATACACGGTTCAAATCTCAGCTGGTTCCTGCTGAACCAGTCGAGATTTGAACAGTCTATGGTCGGCCTTACTCTCCTAGATGTACCCTGCACCCATTACAAAACAGGGCGCTCCTTACACTCGTAGGCCCCTTTCACACGGGCGTTCTGCATGTCCATTTTTCCTCCATCCGTTGGCAGATGAAAAATGGACATGCATGTATCTCTATGGGCTAACGGACATTAGCAGATGAACATCCGCTGACATCCGCCTCCGTTATGTTCAGTTTTTTAACACGGAAGAAAACCCTATTTTTCTTCCGTTAAAAAAAAATGATCGGATGAAAAACAGATGTTAGCGGACGATCCGCTTACATCCGATCCGCTGACATCCGTTTTGCACCCAAAAACATGTTCAGTTCAGTTTTTTAGTTCAGTTCAGTTTTTTAGTTCAGTTCAGTCACTTTTATTTTGTAAAAAACAGATGTCAGCGGATACGAATACGGATGCAAAGATTGACATCTCTATCAATTTTTTTTACAAAAAAAAAAAAGTGACTGAACTGAATAAAAAAACAGAACACTTGTGTGAAAGGACCCTTCGATGTACCCTGTACCTATTATGTTCCCAGAAGTGGCTGTAAAGTAGGTGGGTGTTCAAGCAACCACTGGCTGGAGACTAGAACGACTCAGAGCAAAGAATAGGTCACCAGCACACCAAGAATCTACATTGAAGGGTCCATTGCTTTATTAGGGCCCTTTCACACAGGCTTTCTGTGTAAAAGGGTCAGTTTTTGCACAGCAGAGATTACTCCGCTGAGCCGACAGATGACAGTTCCGTCTCCGCTCACTGAGCAGAGACGGAAGTGTCAGAGTGCCACTCTCCTCTATGGAGATCGAATGAAAACGGACCGCCTGTCCATTTTCATCCGATCCGCTCCGATCAGATTCTACAGACGGATGGAAAAAATAGGGTTTCCATTCGTCTGTATTTCACGGACAGGATCGGATCGGAGAGCGGCGGATGTCAGCGGACATGTCACTGCTGACATCCACCACTTCATAGGGGTGCATGGAACGTCCGTTCTGGTCCGCCTGAAAAACGGACAGGAGGACCTGAAAGGAAAGCACAGCTGTTCTTTGCTGTGATGTGATTATTACAGATAAGGGCTCATTACTCTCCTAGATGGATTGCAAGTTTGTACTCTGTACACATTTACAGGTAAAGAGGGTACCAGCAGAAATGAATTCCGCTCATTCCTGTATATTTTGTTTTTAATTAGACTGACTCCATGCATTTGTGAGCATACTCAAATTTCATCAAACATCCAGTGTGTCAAAGAAAAAAGTCTCAATAGTGTAAAAGTGGCTCAAACAGAGCACACAGTATGTACAAAACACCTTATTGTAACTACAGATTTTTTTTTTATTATTATTATTATAAAAACACTATTTGGAAATAACACAAAACCAAAATGATTGCATGCTAGGAACTATTAGGAATTTATAAAAATAGAGAATCAGGTTTAAGGCAGGGTTCACACTATCCGACATTTAAACGGTCCGACTTTGATCCTACTTTGCTGTGCGATTTACGGTCCTACATAGGGTCAAAGTCAGTCCGATTTTCTGTGAACAGGGATCAGACTTTGTGCTCTGGGGATCTTGAAGGGGAACTCCATGGCAAATTTAAAAAAAAAAAAAAAAAAACATCATGGGGTCCCCCTTCAAGAGCATACCAAGAGATCAGCGCCCCCCACCCAAAAGCACCTTGTCCCCATGTGGATGAGGATAAGGGCCTCTACCTGACAACCCTTGCAGGTTGTTCTCGGCGTCTGCGGGCAGGGGGGGGCTTATCGGAATCTGGAAGCCCCCCACCCTATGTGAGTATGGGGTACCCATTCACCTGAAAAAAAAAAAAATAAAACACAACACACTACGCAGGTTTTTAAAAGATTTTATTAAATCAGCTACAGCGTCTTCTCCATCTCCGGCATCTTCTTTCTTCTGCTCTTTTGCAGGGTCTTCTTTCTTCTGAGAGGTCTATCTTTTGTTCTTTTGCCGGTCTTCTCTGCTGTCCTCTTCCCTCTGTTCTCCCTCTCTTCTTCTTCCCATGTTGACACGACGAGATCTCCAGCATGAAAGCCGGCTCTGCTGTGTGCTGTGACTTATATTGTCATGGGGCGGGGCCACCTGCTGAGGTCATCTGGAGGCCCCGCCCCCTTATGACGACACGACCCCTCAGAAGAAAGAAGACCCCGCAAAAGAGCAGAAGAAAGAAGACACGGGAAAGGGATAAGACGCCGGAGCCGATTTAATAAAATATTTTAAAAGCCTGTGTAGTATGTTTTTTTACACTTTTTTTTCCAGGTGAATGGGTAAGGGTACAATGTACCCCACTCACATAGGGTGGGGGGCTGGGATCTGGGGGCCCCCTTATTAAAGGGGGCTTCCAGATTCCGATAAGCCCCCCGCCCGCAGACCCAGACAACCACCAGCAAGGGTTGTCGGGAAGAGCCCCTTGTCCACATCAACATGAGGACAAGGTGATTTGGGGTGGGGGGCGCAGAGCCCCCCCCTCCACCCCCATACTCCCCAAGTTGAGGACAAGTGGACTGGTATGGTTCGGGGGGGGGGGGGGGGGGGGCTGCGTTCTCGGATAAGGGTCTGGTATGGATTTTGGGGGGCACCCTACACCAATTTTTCGGCTTTAGGGCTTCTGCTTAAATCCAATACCAGACCGAAGGGTCTGGTATGCTCTTGGAGGGGGACCCCATGCCATTTTTTTAAAAAAAATTAGCGTGGAGTTCCCCTTCAAGATCCTCAGAGCACAAGTCGCATGCCAAAGTCGGATCAGTTAAGACAATGATCCAACTTCCATGCTTTTCAATGGGCTAAAATAGGATCAAAGTCGGACAAAAGTAGTACAGTAACCTTTTTCAAAGTCGGTCCAACTTTCAAAAACACAAGCCAGACCAGTTAAGATGGCTCTCATGGGGAATCATTGTTTATTGTGACGTAATGCGACTTCTGCTCCTAATGTCCGTCCGAGAACTGGACTTGTGTGAACCCAGCCTAAAACCGCACCAATGAAAAAAAAAAAGCAATATCAAAAGGCAGTGTCCAGTATCCATAGTCCACTTTTCTGACATGTTTCATCCTGTCATCAGGGTTCAGGACGTTCAGCGCTGACTACAGGGGTATTAAGAGAATTGCATAACAAAGCAGCAGGCCGCATAGTGCACACATTTTATTTGTTTCATTCATATATTTTTTATTGTATTATTTATTTATTCATTTATTTTTCCAGTGCAAATAAGCAAAAATTGTTTTGGATGGAGTTCAGCTTTAAGCTTAGTGTAAAATTTAAGATAAACTCCAAGTTAATATTAAAAAAAGCACAAAGAAATGGAGATGTGCATTTAAAGGGTTAGTTCACCTTTTCAGAAAGGATGAATAGACGTCAAAAGGCATCCTCCCGTGATCGCGCCCTGTGGCGAGTGAGCAGCGCAGCGTGCTCTGTGATCGCCGAGTCTTTCGAATTTGTATGACCACAGGTAAAGGGCCAATCACAGCAGCCCTTTACCACATGATCAGCTGTCAGCCAATGACGGAAGTAAACAGAAGGGGGTTATCTGTTTTTTCCCCTCACAATCAGCATGGGGAGTATAGAAGAAAGCCGGAAAGTAGCTTCTGTTACAAGAATATCAGTCCTAATCTGTGCCCACCAGTGCTGCTAATCAGTGCCAACCAGTGCCCCCTATGAGTGCCCACCAATGCTGCCAATCAGTGCCGCCTATCAGAGTCCATCAGTGCCACCTATCAGTGCCCATTAGTGCCACCTATCAGTGCAGCCTCATCTGTGCCGACCAATGTTGCCTCATCAGTGCAGCTTCATCAGTAACGCCTCATCAGAGCACATAATCGAAGGAGAAAAATTACCTGTTTGCAAAATTTGATAGCAAACTATGAAAAATGTTTGTGTTTTTTCAAAATGTTGGGGGTTTTTTTGTTTCTTTAGCATAAAAATGAAAAAAACCCAGTTGTGATTAAATACCACCAAAATAAAGCTCTATTTGTGTGAAAAAATGATAAAAATTTTGTTTGGGTACAGTGTTGCGTGACCGCGCAATTATCATTCAAAGTGCGACAGCGCTGAAAGCTGAAAATTGGCCTGAGCAGGAAGAGGGTAAAAGTGCCCGGTAAGCAAGTGGTTAAACCATTTCCCCCTTTCTCCCCTCTCAACTTCTAAGGTTGGGAGGTATGTGATCAAGGGCCAATACCATCTAAAATACAATTATTTGAAAATACAGCCTGTATGATTATCTTTAAAGTTAAAAAAGAGGCAACAAGAAAGTATTTATTCGGTCCACAAAATACCTAAAATGCTGCTTCACCGTGGTTGCGTTTGACAAGCTTCTATGTTCAACATCCAAATACACAAGTATTTAGGATATCATGCAGATTTTGAATTAAAATAACCATGTATTCATTTCTCAGTGAAGGTCTTCTCGAATTCTCTAAAAAGCCAAAATAATTTTGCTATTGGGGCCAAGTCATAAAAGCTGGACGGATGGAAAGTGAGCTGAAAATGGAGCTTTAGCCAACAGAAATAATACCTTTCATTTCATGGAAATATTATACAAGATGTCTGCATGGGCAACAAATCCACTAATTCTTTTTTTTTTTTATTTAATATGAATTAGTCCATAGCCTTATCATTTGGAATGAGTGAATCTGTGTGGGTTCAATTTCTGGCAGGTTCTATGAGTCCTGTTTGATATTCTCAAAACCTTAACTTAGCAGTGAATCCTATTGAAGTTTATGGGGTTGTATCTTGATATTAAAAGCAGAACTCCGGGGAAAAAACTTTTTCCCCATGTCCTTGCTGCTGATCTTCTACCTTCACCAACTATGCCATCCATCTTCTTCTGAGCTCCCCTGTAGTAGCCTGCTGAAGTTTCTGAAAAAACTTTATTTCCTTGTGACATCCTGTTTGTAAGATCGCTGCAGCCTCTCCGTCCTGTACTGGTAGCAGTGGTCTGACACTCCCACTTGTAGTCCTCTAGCAGAAGCAGCTAGGAGGACTTACTTGCTGGAGTGGGCGGAGGGGGTCTTCAAATCCCCGGTCTGTGCCGCCCATAGAAGTGGTTTTACTCCTCCCTCCTCCTCCTCCTCCTCCTCCCTGCCAGCGAAACCCCCCAAAGGTCCGCCGCCCACCCGCCGTCTTATTAATGATAGCAGAGATCTCTGCTATTTCTGGAATTCCTGACATGTGTAAAACATAGCTCTGCTTTCCACTGCCTGTATTGTAGAGCGCAGGTCCGATGCGGCTGTGACGGGGAAGAGCGGTGTTCACATAGCAAACATGTCATGAATTCCAGAAATACCAGGCAAGTCTTAGCAGGAGATCTCTGGTATTTCTGGAATTCCTGGCATGCGCTCTGCAGTGTATATTACAATACAGGCAGGGGAAAGCAGAGCGATGTTCACTCATGCCAGGAATTCCATTAATAGCAGAGATCTCTGCTATCATTGATAAGACTGCGGCGGGCAGGTGGGTGGTTACCACACTGATGGGCACTGATAAGCGGCACTGGTGGGGGGTTACCGCACTGATGGGCACTGGTGGAGGGGCATGGTGTCACCGCACTGATGGGCACTAGTGGGGGGGCATGGTGTTACCGCACTGATGGGCATGGTGTCACCACACTAATAAGAGGAACTGGTGGAGGGGCATGGTGTCACCGCACTGATGGACACTGATAAGCGGCACTGGTGGGGGGCATAGTGTCACTGAACTGATGGGCACTGATAAGAGGCACTGATGGAGGGGCATTGTGTCACCGCACTGATTAGAGGCACTGGTGGGGGGCATGGTGTCACCGCACTGATGGGCACTGATAAGTGGCACGGGTGGAGGGCATGGTTTCACCGCACTGATAAGAGGCACTGGTGGGGGGCATGGTGTCACTGCACTGATAAGAGGCACTGGTGGGGGGCATGGTGTCACCTCACTGATGGGCACTGATAAGTGGCACTGGTGGGCACGGTGTCACCACACGGATGGGCACTGATAAGCAGCACTGGTGGGCACAGTGTCACCGCACTGATAAGTGGCACTGGTGGGCACGGTGTCACCGCACTGATAAGCGGCACTGGTGGGCACTGATAAGTGGAACTGAGTGACTGCACTGATAAGCACTGTTAAGTGGCACTGATGAGGCTGCACTGTTTACTGACACTGTACCCTTCCATACATATGTAGGAGGGGGTTTCTACCATCCCTGTAAAGTTTCATTTTTATGTCTTATTTTCAGTGTGATGTGTATTAGATGTGATGTTACATATCACAGAGGTCAGTACTGTGGTGATATTGAAGTGTATTGAGATTTCCATACATTAGAGGGTTCCACCATTATTGTGTTATTGATTAGTAAGTTAGCGCTGCACTTTTTTCTGTTTTTCTAATGCCAATATTTACTTGTGTCACATGCTGATATAAAAAATTACGGCTCTTTCTTTCTGTGGTGCGGCTGGGGATGTCCTCATATACACCATACCAGCACTGATTGTTATAACTATCTAAAGTCTGCAGGAGGAGGAGGAGGAATATTCCTAATAGTGAATTACAGCAGAATACAGTGTGTATAATATATGATTATGGGATGTGTGTACAGATCAGTAAGGATTACAGAAAGCATGTAAGGACAATATGTTTATCTTCTCGTGGCTGGAGAGGAGAGAAGACATGTTGTGTGTTACTGGTTAGTGGGTCTGGCTGCAGAATGAAGGGTGTGATTTATGTTGAAGGGGGCTTGTTCACATTTACATGTACAGGCTAGTGTACCTCCCACATTCATTGAAATGTGCAAAGGCTGATGGGAAATGTAGTCTAAACAGAAAGAAGAGGATATGATGCAATCACTCTTCTAACAGAACCAGCATTGAAGAATACATAGTGCATCATTTGAACGAGAGAGCTCACTTCCTGTAAATTAAATTGGACAGATCTCTTCAATGGTAAGGAATTTTACAAATGTAATAACCGTTTAGTGTTTAGTGTAGGGAGATGTATTAATGGGGGATTTTTTGAAAAACCCATAGTTCTGCTTTAAATTCTTTTTCCTGGTGCATCATGGCAGCATACACATGGGTTGTGGCTCCGCCCCCACAACATGATAGGACTGGTTAACTATAAATCAAAGACAGACCCGGCTCACCGCATTCTCCTTTTTTTCCTCACCTGATCAGGACTGGAGTCGCGAGGTATCCCTTACCGCTTGTCGCCCCAGCCAAGTTCAGCCTCTCTTGGTTGGAAGTCCTTCCTGTACAGTCTCTAAACGAGCTATATGGTTGGAAGCCCCATTCTGGTGGTCTGGGGGGCATATTTCAGCTTCTCCTGGGTGGATGTCCTTCCTGTACAGTCTCTAAATGAGCTTTATGGTTGGAACCCTGGGTAGATGTCCTTCCTGTACAGTCTCTAAATGAGCTTTATGGTTGGAACCCTGGGTGGATGTCCTTCCTGTACAGTCTCTAAATGAGCGATATGGTTGGAGCCCGATGCTGGTGCAGGCCTC
>BLSH010023768.1:6813-28603 GCA_018402905.1 Glandirana rugosa
GTAATGGCGGTGATCTGCGATTTTTAGTGGTACTGCGATATTTCAGCGGACACGACGGACCATTTTGACACTTTTTTGGGACCATTGGCATTTATACAGCGATCAGTGCTATAAAAATGCACTGATTACTGTGTAAATGCCATTGGCAGTGAAGGGGTTAACCTGCAGGGGGCGCGCTAAGGGTTAACTATGTTCCCTGGGCGTGTTCTTACTGTATGGGGGCTTGCCTATCTGGGGAAGGGAAGTGGTCACAGCCTTCACGTACAGGAAGGCTGTGATCACAGCCCTTCCCCCTCACACAGAGCGGAGGTCCGTGTTTAATTACACGGACCTCCGCTCCTTCACTCCGGGGGGGGGCATCGCGGGTGGCCGGCGGCAATCGAAGCCGCCGCACCCGCTCCCTGGCCCCCCCGAACACAGTGAGTATATTAATAGCAAAAAGGTCAGGTCTGAGCATGTAGGCCCTTTACAAAATAATCTAGAGATCGTGACTGGGGACAAAGAGAAGGCAAACTTATTAAATACTTTTCTTCAGCTCTGTGTATACAAAGGCGCATGGGGGAGCTCATGTCCACGTCGGGGTTGGTAGTGACACAGCCCCAAATGATCCACAATGGCTCAAAAGTGAAATGGTCCAGAAGTATTTAGACAGAATAAAGGTAGATAAAGTACCTGGACCAGATGGCATCCATCCACGGATCCTAAAGGAATTTAGCTCTGTCATTTCAAAGCCATTGTATCTCATTTTTAGGGACTCCTTAATGACTGGAATAGTACCACTGGATTGGCATAGGGCCAATGTGGTGCCCATATTTAAAAAGGGATCAAAGTCTTTACCAAATAACTATAGACCTGTTAGTTTAACTTCTTTAGCTGGGAACATACTGGAGAGTTTAATAAAAGACCACATAGATGAGTTCTTCTTGGAAAAATCAAGTTAGACTTACCGGTGACTTGTTTTCCAATAGTCTTTCAGGACAGTACCCAAGAGATAGCATGGCTCCACCCCCAACAGGAAATACCCCACCATCCATATTTCAAAAGGAGGCCTCCATGCCAATATTGTCAGTTGTTTGTAGAGAACCTCCAGCCCCGGCTGAAACACATAAGCCACAGTTATACCACAGTATACAGCAATATAAAAACAGGGCGGGTTATTTCTGTCCTGAAAGACTATTGGAAAACAAGTTGCCGGTAAGTCTAACTTGATTTTTCCCAAAACGTCTTTCAGGAGAGCCCCCGAGAGGATAATCGAGACTTACCCCCATTAGATTGGGACAACAGCCTGCAAGACTTTTCTACCAAAAGCCTGGTCCTGTGCCGTAAAGAGGTCTAACCTATAGTGATGGACAAAGGTCGTTAGACTTGACCATGTGGCCACTTTGCAAATCTGCTCAGGGGTGGCACCAGCTCTCTCGGCCCAATTCACCACTAAAGCTCTTGTAAAATGAGCCCGAATTCCCACTGGGCTCTCCAGTCCTGAAAGGGAGTAGGCCTCCGTGATAGCCATTTTCAACCATCTGGCAATGGTTCCTTTAGTACCTTGCTTTCCCTTCCCGGTACCAGCATATGTAACAAATAACGCATTAGAATGTCTTTTGTGGCTTCTAAATAACATAAAACTGCTCTTTTAACATCCATGGTATGGAATTCCTCGTACTTCTTCCCTGCCAGATTAGAGTAAAAAGTACAGTAGGAAGTATTATCTCTTGAGCTTGATTTTGAACCGAAGCGACCTTTGGTAAGAAAATAGCTCCTGGTTCCTACTTGCCTGTTTATATAGGCCACTGCAGTGGCATTGTCGGATATGGCCCGTATGTGGCATCCCTGGACCTCTTCAGCAAAGGCCAGCATGGCCAATTGTATTGCCTTTAGTTCCCTCCAATTCGAGGATCTTGCAGCCTCTCTTGTGGACCAAGACCCCTGGGTCCGTTGACCACTCATGTGAGCTCCCCATCCCCAGGAACTGGCGTATGTCGTCAGCCTTACCTGGACTGGGAAGGACCACAACAGACCCGCTGAGAACCTTGTCTGTTTTTTCTACCACAAAAGACTTCTTTTTACTGGGGTGGGAACCCTCACCAGCAAATCCAAGGATTGCTGTTGGTGATCCCAGACCTTCAGCAAAAAACTTTGAAGTGGTCTGAAGTGGAATCTTGCCCACTGAATCTCAGGTATGGATGAGGTCAGAGTCCCCAAGTCTGACATAATCCTTCTGATGGACAAGAGCTGGCTTGATCACAATATCGACACCACATCCATCAGTTTCTTCTACTTTTCTTTGGGGAGAAATATCTTTGGCTCCACTGAGTTGATTGAGTACTCCAAGAATATAACCTCCTGTGAGGGGATGAGGTTTGACTTCTGGAGGTTTAAGATCCATCCCATGGACTCCAGATGACTCCGAGCTCTGGCCAATTTATGTAATAGCATCTCCTTGGATTTAGCAAAGAAAAGAAGGTTGTCTATATAGGGAAACACTGAAATTCCTTCTAGATGCAAAGGTGCCAAAGCCTCGGCCATCACTTTTGTGAAGACCCTTGGAGCCGATGATAGGCCAAAAGGGAGTGCTCTGAACTGTAGATGTACTACTTTCTTTCCTTCTTTCAGCGCCAATCTCAGATATTTGTGGGATCTGGCGGCTATAGGTATGTGAAGGTAGGCGTCCTGTAGGTAGATTGACACCATGTAGCACCCTTGATATAGCAGGTTCTTTACGGAGAAGATGGAATCCATTCGAAATCTTCTGTACTCTACTGATTGATTTAGCTCTTTTAGGTTCAGTATATGCCGGAACTTTCCTGAGGGTCTCTGGACCAGGAATATATGAGAGTAGAATCCCTGACCGAATTTCCCCTTTGGGACCGGAATTATGACTTTCTGAGATCTTAGTTCCTGAATTATGGAGTTCACGGCGAGAGCCCTGGCTGGATCCTTTGGGGTGTTTGTCACCAGGAATCTTTTTAGAGGTTCCTCCGAAAACTCGATTGCGTAACCTTGTGAGAGCAAATTCAGAATAAACTAGTTTGATGTTATGGCCCTCCAGTTCGGAAGAAATTCCTGAAGTCTTCCTCCTTATGGGAGGAAGGAGTCATTGTGATTTTCCGGGGGCCTTAGGAGGATTGAAGAGCACTCCACTCCTACCCTTCGGCTTTTGGGAAGACCATGGCTTCCTTTTCCCCTGCGTCTTATTTTCCTGCTGTCCTCCTGCTGAGGCTGAAAAAAACGCTTTCGCGTCTGCACCTTCTTTTTCCTAACCGGAAAAGCTTTATTCTTGTCAGCTGTGCGGTCAAGAACAGAGTCCAGTTCAGCCCCAAACAACAAATCCCCTGCAAAGGGGATGCCACACAGCGTGTTCTTAGATGCTGCATCCCCGGGCCAGGTTTTCAGCCATAAGGCCCTTCTAGCTGAGTTGGTTAGTGCCGCCGATCTGGCCGACATGCGAATTGACTCCGCAGAGGCGTCTGTGATATACGACACTGCTTCTGATAGAGTTGAGAAGGAGTCCAACATTTCCTGTTTTGAGAAATCTGCCATAATGTGTGTTTTTAACCGATTAAGCCAATGCTCCAAGTTTCTAGCAACGCATTTTGTTGCCATTGCTGGTTTCAAATTGTTCATGACTGACTGCCATGCTCTCTTAAGGAGCAAGTCCATCCTTTTGTCCATGGGCTCTTTCAGTGAGCCCATATCTTTAAAGGCTAGGTCAGTTGATTTGGAAACCTGTGAAAACGCAGAATCCAGCTTCGGAACTTTGTTCCAAACGGTATCAGGGTTATCCTCAAAAGGAAACCTCCACTTATGGGCCCGAGAAAAAAATGGTTTCTTCTCCGGCTCCAGCCATTCCTTCTTAATCATTTCCAAAATAACTGAATGGACTGGAAATGTGCGGCTTTTGGAATCCCCTAGACCCGCATACACGCGGTCATGCAATGTGAGCTCTTTCTTTTCTTCCTCTATGCCCAGAGTAGAATGAATCACTTTCAGGAGCCCTCCTACTTCCTCAAGCGATAATTTGTATTTAGTTGTCGAGTTTGAGGGCAGCATTGTGGGACTTTAAATGAGATGTAATGATATACATCTCCATTCTTTTTTACGAGAGAAAAAGATAAAGAAGAGCTTGGGAATTTAAATGAGGATTGTTGACAGGCACCAGCAAACAATATAGTAGAAAAAATGTATATATTTATTATCCTTTCGTGGGTCGAAAAGGACATGGTAAGTAACATCATACAAACAGTACAGTAGTGCACATGCATAAAAACGTATATATAGAGCATAGATTGTATCAATAATATATATAAGAAACCATCAACACACTCTGCATGATAATGAAATGGGAAAACATCCTACCATGTGGTCGGCAAATAGGTATCAACATCATAGGAATCATAAATAAAATATATAGAGGTGTCCATAAAGTCATCTGGTTGGACAAACAGCATCTATTATATACCCAACGTGTTTCATGGGAGCAGGGCTGGACTGGGACAAAGATTTGGCCCTGGACTTCATCCAGACCGGCCCACTTTAATATTGCAAACATGCACAAAAACAGTATCCTATGCCCTTGTGCGAGAGTGATGTCATCACGGCCCGGCAATCCATTGCAAACCCAGAAGGAAGACCGGGTGAAGGGGGGAGCCCCCAGAAGCAGTGACAGCGCCCCCTGGTTGTCTTTTTTCTCACTGCCCCCTCCAGTCTGGTCCCCAGCCCCCCTCTCCCCCCTGTTGTCCCTGCCCCCTAGGACTAGGCCCGAAGCCTGGCTCTGCATTATATATTTTACAATAAACAACTAATGTGCACATCTATTTTTGATTAACCGCAGTAGTGAACAGCTGTCAACATCAAACAGGTTGCCACAAACCCACAGATAAATTGAATGTATAACAAAGGATGTGGCACTAATTAAAAGAACACGGAAAATCCATTCAGTGCAAATAATAATGCAAACAATATGCAAAATAATGTAGCTAAAAGTTCATAAACATTGCCAATCGATATTAAAATGTGCAAAAAATATGTATAAAAATATTTTCAGCAAAAAAATTAATGTCCATGTTATTAAAGTACAAAAAAAATTAGCAAATTAGTCTCTTTGCATGTGCAGGGGAAAAAGAACTGTGCAAAATACGTTTTCAAAGCAGTAAGAGTAAAGTGTCCCAGTGCAAGCAAAAACCTCTGGGTAGTGTGATCCCACTTGTGAAAGGTGGAAGCAAGTGGGATCTCTCTATCCAGAGGTTATTTTGCTTGCACTGGGACACTTTACTCTGACTGCTTTGAAAACATATTTTGCACAGTTTTTTGCTGTATAGTCAATGGCTCTGAATTATGTGGCTGGGCCGGCCGGTTACCTGAACTGGTTCCTGGTGCACCATCATCCTCCAGCCTCCCTCATCCACTCCGGGGACCCCTCTGCCTGTCGACTGCTCTCAGAACCGCGGAGGCCGCCAGAGAAAGCCGCGTTTTCCGGGAGGAAGCCGAAGAACGGTAGGAGAGGAGGGGGGGTGTGCGGGGATAATCGATCGGTGACGGAAAAGGACGAATGCAGGCCGGAGGTGGCCGAAGATGTGTGCAGTGTCCGGAAAGAGCCAAGCAGGGGCGGAAAGAGCCGAAGTGTGCCGCACTACGTACGGAAGTTTCATACCTAGCCATGGGCAGTACAGTGGTGCTCAAATTAATGGCTGAGCACGTCGCGCAGCCATTAATTTGACAGGCTGTCTCTGGAACCGGCCCACTGAGCCATCGGCCCATCGGGAAACTCCCGGTTGTCCCAATGGCCAGTACATGCCTGCATGGGAGTAATACCCAATCTTCAGGGGTGAATGCTGTGAAGATCTACAGAAAAAGTATATTGACCAATGATATAAAAAATGTATCAAAGCAATAGCAATGGTAATATTATGTTATGAAAAAAATGGATAGGCAGTGTGGGACCCTGTCTATACTCACATGGAATGTGTGACAAGAGGGACAGGATCGCCCAGGTGTCTGCCCTGGCAGCTAAAGACACGTAGGGACAGAGGCATGCCGAGAACACAAGTCAGGCCATCCGAGATGCAGGCAATAAGGGACGGAGCCGGTAGGCTCCTGCTTCTGTGGGTATAAGGAGGAAGTGTATAAAATTAAGGCAAGTGAAGAGAGTATGAGAGTATGAGATTAAGTATTTAGTTGTCGCATCTGATTCATCTTCTTCCGTGTCTGAATCTGAATCCTCTTGGTCAGGTGAACCTGCTCCCTGGGAGGTATCTTGAGAGGTTAGATCCTCTCCCAGCCCTAGGGATACCAAGGAATCTTTTGGGAGCCCACTACCAACTGCTGGGTCCCAGATTTCCTTGAGGGTCCCGGTCCCTCCGATAGGCTGGACCTAAACCTTTGGAAGGTAGCCCTGAGTTCATCTTTGATTGTTGTCACTATGTTACCACAAATAGATGGGGACTCCTCTTTGAGGACATTTGCAATACAGTCTGCACAAAAAGTTTTTGTTTAGTTTGCCTTTGCAAATAGGACATCTTCTTTTCACTGGTTGAGCCTGGCTCTTAGCCTGGACAAACAGAAGAAGAGACAACAGAGGACCACGCTGAAAAGCTGTATGCAGCTGGCATAAAATACACAATACACCCAGGTGTACTAGGAAAGACCTGTACCTGTGCCCAAGCAAGCCCCCCTACCACCATCACCACCTATAGGACCCCCTACTGCCAGAGAGCGGTCCAATCCCAAAGCATCCTGCCTAGCCCTGTGCACCCACCCACAAACTCCAGGCGATCCCAGTGGATAGAGGTGGAAGGGGGGGTAAAAACCCATAGGAGAAACAGCCTGGTAAGCAGGTACACAGGCCCTTACCTTGGCCTTGCTGGTGTCTTGGCTTGACCCCTCTGCAGTAGCTCCTCTTTCCTCCATAGCAGAGTGCAGTGCGGTCGTGTGTCTGAGACCCGGTTCAAGGATTCAAAAACACAGCTGCGCCGATCCGAAAATAAGAAGGCACCAGGTGACCCTGCCCTCTCCCCCTGTGCTTTGCGGTAGAAAATGACGCCACGCGCCCAACCCGGAAGTGCCGCCCCTTCCTGTGAGCATACAGGTTGCGGCTAATACCACCAAGAACATGGCAGCATCGAGACCCGCCACCATCGGCATGCTAGGCTGCAGGGAACCGGCGGGCCACAGCAAGCCGTTTGCTGCAAAAGACTAGGGGCAGCATCTCCAACTGGTACAGGCTCTCCCTGAGCACGGAAGGGGAAGAGGGAGGCCATGGACCAGTCAGTTAGGAGCAGGTGGGAGGGTCACAATCTCCAGCAGCAAAAAGATGCAGGTGAGAGCCCTGGTCTCCGAGGACAGCCTGAGAAATCATGGCCCCTCACCAGAGGTGTTCCTCAGAGCTGGAGGAAACACAAAAAACTGACGATATTGGCGAGGAGGCCTCCTTTTGAAATCTGGATGGTGAGGTGTTTCCTGTTGGGGAGAAGCCATGATATCTCTCGGGTTCTGTCCTGAAAGACGTTTTGGGAAAAAAATGTTTTAAGCAACAGACAGCATGGATTCATGAAAGGCAGAAGTTGTCAAACAAACCTGATTTCTTTTTATGAGGAGGTAAGTAAAACCTTGGACAGAGGGGTGGCTGTGGATGTGGTATACTTGGATTTTGCAAAAGCGTTTGACACCGTTCCCCAGACACGGCTAATGTGTAAGGTAAAGTCTACAGGCTTGGAAAGATCAGTTTGTAAATGGATAGAAAACTGGCTAAAAGACCGAATTCAGAGAGTAGTGGTTAATGATTCTTATTCTGAATGGTCTAAGGTTATCAGTGGTGTACCCCAAATTTCAATGTTGGGACTCTTACTTTTCAATACATTTATAAATGATATAGGGGCTGGGATTAAAAGTACAATTTCAGTGTTTGCAGATGACACCAAGCTATGCAGTGGAATAACTTCCTTACAGGATGTCTCCAACTTACAAGCAGACCTCAATGCACTGTCTAATTGGGCTACTATGTGGCAAATGAGGTTTAATGTTGATAAATGTAAAGTTATGCATTTGGGGGCTTAGAATATGCATGCATCGTACATACTAGGGGGAGTACAACTGGGGGAATCCATAGTGGAGAAGGATTTGGTAGATCATAAGCTTAATAATGGTATGCAATGCCAAGCTGTGGTTTCCAAAGCAAGCAAAATCCTTTCTTGTATTAAGAAAGGTATGGACTCCAAAGACATAATTTTTTGCCCCTGTACAAATCATTAGTAAAACCTCATCTGGAAAATGTAGTTCAGTTTTGGGCACCAGTTCTCAAAAAGGATATCAGGGAACTGGAGAAAGTGCAGAGAAGGGCAACCAAACTAATAAGTGGCATGGAGGAGCTCAGCTATGAGGAAAGATTAGAGGAGCTGAATTTATTCTCTCTTGAGAAGAAGAGATTAAGGGGGGATATGATCAACATGTACAAATACATAAGTAGCCCATATAGTGAACTTGGTGTTGAGTTATTCACTTTAAGGTCATCACAAAGGACAAGGGGGCACTCTTTACGTCTAGAGGAACATAGATTCCAAATATGGAAAGGTTTCTTCACAGTTAGAGCTGTGAAAATGTAGAATAGACTCCCTCCAGAGGTGGTTTTGGCCAGCAAGGTAGATTGCTTTAAAAAGGGCCTGGATTCTTTCCTTAATGTAAAGAATGCTAACATTTTTAGGTAAAGTTGATCCAGGGAGAATCCGATTGTCTCTTGGGGGATCAGGAATGGTTTTATTCCCCTGCTATAGCAAATTAGATCATGCATTGCTGGATCAACTGTGGGTGAAGGATTGTATATGGGATTGTATGGTTATATATCATTTTTCTATTTCTTTTTTTTTTTTTTTTTTTTTTGGTTGAACTGGATGGACTTGTGTCTTTTTTCAACCTGACTAACTATGTAACTATGTAATGAGGGAGGATGGGGTTCTCCCATAAAGAGGAGTGTTTGCTTCCATGGTTTAGAGACAGTATCTTTCATTCTATGGTTAGTGTAGGACCTACTGAAAATTGGGGTACTTTGACGCAGTTAGTGGGCTTAGTACTTTATATCCATATAGTGTGACCAAATCCCCATATTTTTGCCTATTTGCTTTATATGTATAGATGCTTTTAAATAGCCTTGCAGGAGTAAATGTCATATGTACGCTATAATATATTGCTTTGTTTCTGAGCTCTTACAGCAGCACCATGTGTTGTTAGGGTGTTCCCCTCAAATATTCGCTTGTATGTTCTAGGGGTCCTGACCAGACCTTTTGGGCTGGAGACAGAGGCGTAACTAGAACCTTCAGGGCCCCGATGCAAGAAATCATGAAGGGCCCGCTGACGCCTGGCCCTTCCCACTGATCCTGGGGCCCTTTACTCCTATCACGGGTCCCTTTATTACGGTACCGCAGGGACCCTGGGAACAGCACAGAAGACAAGTAAACTGGATGGAAGAAAATGGAGGAGATTGGTTCCTCTAAATGCCACCCCACCATCCCTCTTATCCAAGTGTACAAGGGAGGTACATGGGCCCCCTGGACCATGGGGCCCGGTTGCAATTGCAACCCCTGCAACCCCTATCGTTACACCCCTGGCTGGAGACCTCCATCCTCCCTCATTACCTCCAATCAGTGTCCACCTGAGCCATGTGAAGAGTCCTTTGGTTCTCCCATAAAGAGAAGCATTTGCTTCCATGGTTTAGAGACAGGATCTTTCATTCTATGGTTAGTGTAGGACCCACTAAAAATTCGGGGTACTTTGATGCACTTAGTGCTCTTAGCACTTTATGGCCGCTGAAAACCAGGGTGCTACACTAACTTCAAGGGTATGTGTAAAAGTTTAATCCAAATATAACATTGGGTATGAAATAGCTTTATATATATGATATAATGCATGTCTAATTTAATTGTGTTAATGGTGGATTTTGCCTCCAGTTTTGAATGCACAGCATTTTCCAGCAGTGACATCACACCTCCAGCACACATGTTGGCCCTTCCTCAGTGAGATCCCCCCCACACACACATTGGTCTTTGACCAGTGAGATCCCCACACACAGAATGGTCTTTCCCAAGTATGATGCCTCCCCCAACATGTACATGGCATGCAGTACCCACAACCCACCATATACATTGAATAATGAACAGTGGCCAGAATACACATTTGTTTTTCCAAGGTGATATTCCACTCCCTGTACAAAGATTGGACATTTCCAGTGGCGGCTGGTACTATATTTTTTTGGGGGGGCGGCAAACAATCTGCTCGCCACATCTCCTCCCCCCACTTGGATGGATGAGCCACACATCCAATCCCCCGGTCAGTTGGATCACCCGCACCTACCACCCCCCTCCCCGTGGGTCGATCAGTCGGTCACCAGCCCTACACTTTCCCTATCTAGGTCACAGGCAGCACTTCCTTCGGGCAGTGGCTTCACCCTGCATCTCCTCCTCCTAGGCTTCAGGCAGCTTCCCCTGCATCTCCTCCTCGGCGGCAAATAGGATTGCTTCTCTTCTTGGCTAATCGAGTCTCAGGACCTGCTTCCTGATTGGCCAGGAGGAGAATCAGGAAGAAAATAGCGAATATTAATTCGCTATTGTCACACAACTGGGCCAATTTGAGCCTCAGGCTCAAATCACGTGCTTCTGGAATCCATGCGTCTGGCACCCTGCATGTAGATTAGGGGTCTAGCACATGGATTAGGGGGCGGTGCCCCTGCACCCCATATGGACAGGCTGCCACTGGTCATTTCCCAGTGAGATCCAACCTGCCACACACCTCTGTTGGTGAGGATGGACTTCGTTGCAACTGACTCCAGGTCACAGCCCACAGGGTCTCCCAGCTCACGATCACAGCTGGCTACTGGTGGATAAAGAGGAAGCAGCAGTGCAGGACAACAAAAGATAGTCAGTAGGATAGCCAAGGTTCAGGGCAACAAACAGACAGGAACAGACAGGAGAGCAAGCCAAGGTCGGGGTAATAAGCAGACAGGAATAGTCACGAAGAAGCCAAGGTCGGGGTAACAAGCAGACAGGCATAGTCAAGAACAAGCCAAGGTCAGTAACGGAATCAGATGAAGAGCATGTGGCAGGAACCACACACACAGGAAGCTTAACACACAATGTTGATCAGCCGCACTGGCTAGCACTGCATGGTGTTATATAATGTTCCTAATCAGATGCTGGGGTGGAGACCTGCTGAGGGAAGATTACTAAACACACAGGTGAGAGGTGAATGGCCTCCAAGCTGAACACATTCAGAGAGGTAAGCAGACAGACAGGACATGAAATGTACTGCAGATTCATGACAGTACCCTCCCTCTTACGAGACCTCCCCCTGGGCCAGGCTTAGAGGGAAACCTCAAATGAAACCTCCTCAAAAGACAAGGCACCAATACATCAGAAGCCAGGATCCAAGACCTCTCCTCAGGACCAAACCCTTTCCAAAGCACAAGGTACTGAAGAATGCCTTTACAGACCCAGGAATCCAGAACTTGTCTAACCTTGTACTCTTGATCATCCTCAGAGACGGGAACAGAGGTAGGGAGAGGACAAGAGGAGTTATTGAGGACTAAAGGCTTCTTAGGAGTGGGCAAGGGCAAGAGAAGACCAGCAGGAGCTTGTGCGGAGGATTTAGACTGGGCACAGACATGTCACGCCTTAACATAGTCCTTGACATCCGGGTGGAGACTAGGCCACCAATAGTGATGACTGATGAGCAGAAAGGATTGGAGGAACCCAGCATGACCTGCCCTCTTGGAATCATGTCCCCAATGAAGGATCTTAGCTCTTAGCTCAGTGGGGACGAAGGTCTTGCCCGGAGGAATTTTTGACTCCAGGGTGGTAGAATGGGCAAGGACGCATGAGATCAGAAAGATCGGCTCAGGTTCACAGGTGGACTGCTCATCTAGAGTGTCAAATGACCTAGAGAGTGCATCAACCTGACTGTTGCAGGACACATCCCGGAAATTGCTATATGCAGCGTGAAGAACAGGAGATGCTGAGGTGATGGCAACAGGAAGCTTCACTTTTGGGGCAACCTTGAGTAGGCAGTACGAGGAACAGGAAGGACCCCAAGCCAATATTTGCCCATAAGTCCAGTCCACGTGTGGAGAATGGAGCCTTAACCAAGGAAGGCCCAATACGATGGGGGTTGAGGCCTTAGGCATGATAAGGAAGGACATCCACTCCTGGTGGAGTGTCCCCGCTGACAATTTAACAGGGAGGGTCTGGAAGTGGATAAGACTCCCTGGGAGAACAGTGCGATACCATCAATGGCGGGGTGGGGGCAAAAGGGTAAGTCCCCAAGAAGATGCAGTTTCCCAGTCCATAAAATTGCCAGCAGCTCCGGAATCCAGATATGCCAAGACTGAATGAGAGGAAGAGCTAACATGGAGGGACACAGAAACAAGCACATGAGAAGGTGAAGGTGATATTTCTGGGTCCAATGCTCCACCTTTCAGATGTATTGGACCTGAGCGTTTTTCCGGACAAAGTGAGCAAATGTCACGAAAATGACCTTTGCCCCCACAATAGAGGCACAGGCCCAGAGTTCTGCGCCTAGCATGTTCCTCGGAAGATAGCCTGGTCTGGACCAGCTGCATGGGTTCCTCAGCTGGCAGAGGATGCTCCTCGGGTCGAAAAGAGGGGAGCTCAGGCTGCCTAAGGACCGGGAAGTGCTGGCGTCTTTTTTCTAGGGACCTCTCCTGAAAACGAATATCGATCTGATTACACAAGGATATGGCACTGTCCAAATAAGCAAGGAAGGTTCTTCCTGCTAATTCATCTTTTACTCTGTCAGAGAGGCCATGTAAAAAGGTTGCAACAAAGGCCTCATTATTCCACCTCAGCTCAGCAGTCAGTATACGAAAATGAAGAGCATACTGTCCTACAGAAGAGGACTCTTGACGGAGACGTAAAAGGGCACTGGCCGATGAAAAGAGACACGACCCGGTTCCTTGAAGATATTCTGAAAGAGTTTCAAGAAGCTAGACAGGCTAGAAACCACTGGATCATTATTCTCCCAAAAAGGGGCGGCCCAGGCTAATGCCTCATCGGACAGGAGAGATATTATATAGGCTACCTTTGCCTGATCGGACAGGAGGTTTTGGGGCTAGAGTTCAAAATGAATGGTGCACTGGCTAAGGAAACCCCTGAAGGCCTTGGAGTCCCCAGAGTAACAGGACTGAGCTGGCAAATACAAAGAATTTATGGCTGTGACCGGAATCGGTGCGGCAGCAGATAGTGGTTGAGGTTGTTGAACCGGGGGTCCTAAGGAGGCCTGAAACTGTTCAAAGCTGGAGGACAAATCCTGGAGGAATCACATCACCTGGGTCTGATTAGATTCCTGGGTCTTGAGTCTGCGGACCTGCAGCGGATCATCTGCGGGTAGCGGCACATCAGCCGGGTCCATGGCCAATCAAACTGTCAGGTCACTTGTCGCCAGGTGACAGATGCACACCACTGGGGTTAGGGGCACACCGCTAGGTTGTGGACCCTTAGCTGACTGCTGTGAATGGAGATATGGGTGGTTCAGGGAACCAGGTCCACTGGAGCACTGACACAGATTACACAGGGAGCTAGAGCATAGGGTTCCCCAGGGCACGGAGTCTAAGAGCCAGCAGGTTTTCACCAGAGCCTCTGATGGTGAGGATGGACTTCGCTGCAACTGACTCCAGGGCGTGGTCCCCAGGGTCTCCCAGCTCATGCTCATGGCTGGCAAGCAGCAGTGCAGGACAACAAAGGATAGTCAGTAGGATAGCCAAAGGTCAGGGCAACGAACAGACAGAAACAGACAGGAAAGCATGCCAAGGTCTGGGGTAACAAGCAGACAGGAATAGTCACAAACAAGCCAAGGTCGGGGTAACAAGCAGACAGGAATAGTCAAGAACAGACCAAGGTCGGTAACAGAATCAGATGAAGAGCACACAGCAGAAACCACACACAGGAAGCCTAACACACAATGTTGATCGGCTGTGCTGGTTAGCACTGCATGGTGTTATATAGTGTTCCTAATCAGAGGCTGGGGTGGAGCCCTGCTGAGGGAAAATTACTAAGCACACAGGTGAGACGGGCATGGCCTCTAAACTGAACACAAGCAGAGAGGTAAGCAGGCAGACAGGACATGAAATGTACTGCAGATTCATGACAGGATGTCTTTGCTGGATTGGGTTGTCTCTTTGCTGGATTAGGATGTCTCTTTGCTGAATATATGGGAGAGACTTTTTGCTGGATGGAGATGTCTCTCTGCTGGATTGGACTGTCTCTTTGCTATATGGGGATGTCTCTGTGCTGGATTGGACTGGCATGTTGCTGGACTGGGATGTCTCTTTACTGAATACTTGGGAATGCCTCTGCTGGATTGGGCAGTCTCTTCACTGAATAAATAGGAATATCTCTTTGCTAAATATATGGGGCTGTTGGATTCGGTGCGATAGCCAGTGGGTGGGCCCAGGGAATGTTGGTGGTCAGACCCGGGGGGGGGGGGGCTTAGGCCTAAAGCTGTGTAAGGGACTTCAAATTTTCTGATGGCTGCCCTGCTTGCACTTATAGGATGAGCAGATATGGATCAGACAAGGACTAGTAGTCAGGGTAAGGGTTTCCATTTCTTAGACCCAGGAAAGAGACAAAGAAGAAGTGGCAGAGGGGGGATACGCAGCAAACATAGAACCAATATGTCCAGCCTTTTGAACCTTAGCACACATGTTCTCACTAACATGAAACATCTCTTCTCAACAAAATGTTGAAATGTGCACATTCTGACAAAATTAATAATGCCTTTATCAGTGTAGAACAATATATAAGGAGGTTTTGCATTAGGACACATTTATTAAAATACCAAAATGATGAATGTTTATTCCAACATACAAAATTGAAGCTGGGATTCTATTTTTAACCAATAAATAAAATGAAGCACAGGACAAGGTCTTTTCAAGAACAAGTTGTCAGGAATCTGAGGAAAGCAAAGTTTGATAAGTGTTATGTATTTAGTGTGTTATACTATACTCCATCCAGTAGGGGGAAGCATTGTAACATATGTTCACTTCTCTATGTACTTGGCCAAGCTATATATCTGTAGACATCTATTGTTTCCTCTTTTCCTGTTCCTGTATCCTGTATGTGTGTATTGCATTGAGTAAAGAAGTCCTGTAATGCCTGTTCATGTCTATGGTGCAAACACATTTTAAATACATAAAACTGGTGACAAGGATGGGATTTCAGTGAATGGATACTGCAGAAAGCACAGGTAATCAGCTTGAGTGAACAATCAGAACTTGTGTTTTTAGAGACACATCTATAAATACAGTTGTATGCAAAAGTTTAGGAACCCCTGACAATTTCCATGTTTGTCATTTATAAATATTTGGGTGTTTGGATCAGCAATTTAATTTTGATCTATCAAATAACTGAAGGACACAGTAATATTTCAGTAGTGAAATGAGGTTTATTGGATTAACAGAAAATGTGCAATATGCATCACAACGAAATTAGACAGGTGCGTAAATTTGGGCACCCCAACAGAAAAATCACATCAATATTTAGTAGAGCCTCTCCAGTTCAGTTTGGTTTGATGGTTGCCGAGCATGGACAGCCCGCTTCAAATCACCCCACAGATGTTCAATGATATTCAGGTCTGGGGACTGGGATGGCCATTCCAGAACATTGTACTTGTAGCCCGAGTAGATTTTGAGCAGTGTTTTGGGTCGTTGTCTTGTCGAAATATCCAGCCCCGGCATAACTTCAACTTTGTGACTGATTCCTCAACATTATTCACAAGAATCTGCTGATATTGAGTGGAATCCATGTGACCCTCAACTTTAACCAGATTCCCAGTACCGGCACGGCCACACAGCCCCACAGCATGATGGAACCTCCACCAAATTTTACTGTGGGTAGCAAGTGTTTTTCTTGGAACGCTGTGTTATTTTGCCACCATGCATAACGCCCCTTGTTATGACCAAATAACTCAATCTTTGTTTCATCAGTCCACAGCACCTTATTCTAAAATGAAGCTGGCTTGTCCAAATGTGCATTTTCATACCTCAAGCCACTCCGTTTGTGGCGTGTGTGCAGAAAAGATTTCTTTCGCATCTCCCATACAGCTTCTCCCTGTGCAAAGTGCGCTGAATTGTTGAACGATGCACAGTGACACCATCTGCAGTAAGTTGATGTTGTAGATCTTTGGAGGTGGTCTGTGGGCTGTTTTTGACCGTTCTCACCATCCTTCGCCTTTGCCTCTCCAATATTTTATGTGGCTGCCACTTCTGGCCTTAACAAGAACTGTGCCTGTGGTCTTCCATTTCCTCACTATGTTCCTCACAGTGGACACTGACAGCTTATATCTCTGTGATAACTTTTTGTAGCCTTCCCCTAAACCATAATGTAGAACAATCTTTGTTTTCAGGTCATTTGAGAGTTGTTTTGAGGCCCCCATGTTGCCACTCTTCAGAGGAGAGTCAAAGAGAACAACAACTTGCAATTGGCCACCTTAAATACCTTTTCTCATGATTGGATGCACCTGTCTATGAAGTTCAAGGCTTAATGAGCTCACCAAACCAATTGTGTGTTCCAATTAATCAGTGCTAAGTAGTTACAGGTATTCAAATCAACAAAATGACAAGGGTGCCCAAATTCATGCACCTGTCTAATTTTGTTTTGATGCATATTGCACATTTTCTGTTAATCCAATAAACCTCATTTCACTACTGAAATATTACTGTGTCCTTCAGTTATTTGATAGATCAAAATTAAATTGCTGATCCAAACACCCAAATATTTATAAATGACAATCATGGAAATTGTCAGGGGTTCCTAAACTTTTGCATACAACTGTATCTCCAGCATGGCTTCTCTGGGACACATGGAGGAATTTGATGTGGCTAATCCATCCTCATGGGACTCTTATGCTGACAGGTTAGAGTTTTTCCTGGTAGCTAATAAGGTGGTCGATGCTGTGCAGAGAAGAGCTGTGTTACTGATTGTTATTGGATCTAACACTTTTCATATTGCCCGCTCACTGATATATCCTGCTAAACCAAAAGACTGCTCATATGAGGACATACTGGCACTGTTAAAAAATCATTTTTCACCCACTGTATCTGAAACCGTGAGGTGTTTGCATTTCAGCAGACAAAACCAACAACCGGGTGAGAGCATTGCAGAGTACAGTATATTGCAGAACTGCGCAAGCTATCTGAAAATTGAAATTTTGGTGCCAGTTTAGAATCCTTGCTAAGGGACAGGCTAGTGTGTTGAGTACAAGATGAAGCACTGCAGAAGAGACTTCTAGCCAAACAGAACTTAACTTTTATTACTGCACAAGAGGAAGTGACCGCATATGAGGCCACATACCTTCATTCAAAAGAAGTTCATTCTGCCTCCAGCAAAAATAATTCACTGTATATAAATCGAGTGGCAAAGGTTAAATAAAAGGACTTTTCACCACACACCGATGTTGCAGTTCCACTTACAGGGAAGTGTTACAGCTGCGGCGGGAAACACGGGCAGAATACATGTCGTTAGAAATGCAGTTTGCCACACGTGTAAATGTAGAGGTCACATACAGAAGTCTGTCTCTTAACTTGAGATAGGCAACAGCTGCCATGGCCTCAGTGGATGCATCTGAAAATATGTGAGTCTCTTTTCTCTCACTTGCAGCAAGGGAAGCTGAAGTGTTGCAGCATATGTCAATTCCATCAAAGGCATGTAGAGATTGTTTCCAGGACTCCCGTTTTGAATGTTTGTTGGTAGTGGAACATCCCACTCTTTAATAGTCTCTGATAGCTGTCTTGCTAAGGATTTACCTTGTATGGTGATGGGAGCCACAAATCCCAGTGGATCATATAGACTGCTCACCACTGACAGAACACCACATTTGGTAAATGGCTTGTCTGCAGAGCTGACTTGAAAGCTGCCGGTGTCTTTTAATAAATTCCACCCTAAGCCCAGACTTTTCCGAAAACATGTATTTTCATGCAAAGGGTGCCCCGGAGCGAATGACAAAAAAGAAAGAAATAGTGCAGGGGCAGCATGACGGTGTGGCCAGGGGAGACAACATACTTTGTCTCAAGGCCAGCTATTGGGACTTGTTAGTGCCCACAGGAGTGGTGGGGAATCCCTGTGGGTGGGGTTGTATAAGAGGAGGGGGTGTAGCAGTAGTGGTCCAGTGGAGGGCAGTCACTACAGCAAGCAGTTTCCCACCCACCCTCCCTTTTTTCCAGTAACATGCTTTTTTGCAGGTGCAGTGCTTCATGAAGGACGTCATGGCAGCTGGGCTGATAGCGGCTGTTGGTCTTTGACGGTGGAAGGAAATTTATGATAAGGAAGGGTTTGGGGCACATCGGCGGTATGTGTCACTCTGTTATATTCCAGCTAACGGAGATTTCGCTGGATTTTGTAATGGTTACACTGCAGGTAATGGTCGTTTCTGAGTCGGTGTTCTGCGGCTGGAGGCTTAGTACGGTATGAGGTAATGTAGTGTGGTTTTGGAACCTAATTTAATTTTGGGGGGTGCCGTCACAGACCAACAATCTCAGTGATTGATAATTTTGTTTGCTGATATGCTTCTGTTAAAGAATGTTTTTCTATTTTCATGTTAAGTTATTATTTTGAATAAACAGGCAGCTATGGCCATTTTATACTCCAAAAATCGGTGTGGTATCCAATTATTATAGATAAGGGGTAAGGGTTGGTTGGAGTATAGGCGTTATGGCAGTTTGTTTTACTGTAAGGTGACAGTTGGGTACATCTGGTCTGCGCTGGTCATGTTCAGTCACATCATTGTTTATGTTGTTGCCACAGTGCCACAGAAACCTTAAGAAGTTCCTTTGGCCTTCTCTTACTATAAAGCAATGGAACAGTTGTTCACCGTCAGCAGTTATGGCAACTGACTCTCTTCTGAACCTCATAAGCACTCCTACAAGTTTGTTGTTTAAAGTGGTAGTAAACCCTCCTATCATTTTCAGCCAAGGAAGCTGCCATCTTGGCCCCTGTTTAGTCTACAACTGCCATGATGCTGCACATGTGACCAGCTATGACACCAGCCATTGGATGGTTTGACAGTTTGGTTTAGAGCACAGCCAATGGGAATGTTACATTTCCGGCATATGCCGGAAATGTAACTGGTTTTTAAACTGTTAAATGGATGGGTTTACTACCGCTTTAAGTTAGGACCAGTCAGAAGAACATCATTCAGGGATATGCCTGCCTGGGATGCTTTGCACTGGAGTCGAACACTACCCTGATTTGGTTTGCATGGATGATACACTTCGAAGAAAGGCAGATACTAGCACTCGTCATGTTCTAGAATAAGTGGGGCTGGCTCAGTGTGATCATTGTTGTCAAAGATCCTTTTCATAAAGGCAATGAAATGGTCCTTAATTTCAGGCCTGTGTTTGCTGAAGTGAGTTGAATCTGGATAAAGTTTGTTCACGATTGTTTGTAAGTCAGACCCTTTTAGCACAAATGGTGCAACCCAGCTATCAGATTGAAAGGTGGGGAAAACTGTCCCTCACCGACCACCTATAGGAACGTGCCAGGCTACTAGTAACAAATAAGCAGTTTGAATTGAACAGGTACATTTTGATTGGTTAT
Source organism: Glandirana rugosa (assembly GCA_018402905.1). Taxonomy (NCBI): domain Eukaryota; kingdom Metazoa; phylum Chordata; class Amphibia; order Anura; family Ranidae; genus Glandirana; species Glandirana rugosa. The sequence continues at coordinate 26,397 of BLSH010023768.1, forward strand.
TTTGAAGTATTCATTTAAATAAAAACGGCAGTGGCACAAGCTAAAGGGTATAAATTGAGTGAAAAAGCGTCACTTAGCTGATAGACGGCGCTGACAGAAGAAAAGAAGGTCGTCCCACCCTCCCTCCCCGTTACAGTTCAATTCATGAGGCAATGTGTCTCTCTCGTTGAGAGGAGATGAACTTGTATCTTTGTTATATATAACCTGAGCTTTGATAGCTGGGCTATTATTCTTATGTAAAGTTATGTAATGGATTAAAAGTGATATGGTTATGTATGAAATATAGCTTTAAGTTATGATGAGTTATTAATATTAAGCCTATAATAAAGAACTGTGGCCCTTTTCGATCCAAGTTCTGGTGTCAGTAATAATTTATTCAATTAATATAAGTCATGTATAAAGTCCTGACTACGGTACTGTTATAGTTGAAGAATTCATTGTCCATTATTCGATGAACTCTCTATCTTCAAATGACAAGGCTAATCTGTTGTTATCACGTGTAGTACAAAACACTGTGCTACCTACCGGTAAGCTGTCATCAAAGGGGTTGGGAGTGACATCAGATACCTGGATGAGGCTTCTTATTTAATTCATAATGATGAGGGCATTGTCTGAAGTGAGATGCACACCCATTTCTTAACACATGAGTTTTGAAGGAGTTGATCTCAGATGGCGTTGCACATTCTATTCAAGCATATATCGCCCACTATTACACACCCTAGATCAAGTCTTTGTGCATATGGGGCGCCATCAGATCCATTGCAGTTGGTGTACTTTGTACACTCTGAGAATGTGTCTTTCCAGCAAGATTTCAACATCCATGTCCATTGGAGGAATCTCATTAACCAGGTGGTGATAGTGATACGCAGCTTCTGGAGTTGGGATTCCTTCCCTGATGTCTGGTATTTGGCCACATTCAACTAATGTTGGCAATGGTATACCCTTCTTTGCCTTGATATGGGAGACCAAGAACCCATCGGCCCTTTTGCTGGAGGTTTCTACACGACCAGAACAGGTGTTGAGAGTATATCGTGGTGCATGCCCCTTTATGCCAAAGAATTTAGCTTTAACCAATGATCTGTTGCTCTGCTCATCTATTATGGCATACATCCTGATAGCTTTCTCAGGTTGATCTTTCAGATATACACTGAGCAAAATTATAAACGCACCACTTTTGTGTTTGCCCCCATTTATCATGAGCTGAACTCAAAGATCTACGACTTTTTCTATGTACAGAAAAAGTCTATTTCTCTCAAATATTGTTCACAAATCAGTCTAAATATGTGTTAGTGAGCACTTCTCCTTTGTCAAGATAATCCATCCCCCTCACAGGTGTGGCATATCAAGATGCTGATTAGACACCATAATTATTGCACAGGTGTGCCTTAGGCTGGTCACAATAAAAGGCCACTCTAAAATGTGCAGTTTTACTGTAATGGGGGGGGGGGGGTCCGAGGGGTCTGAAAATCAGTCAGTATCTGGTGTGACCACCATTTGCCTCACGCATCTCATTCCCATAGAGTTGATCAGATTGTTGATTGTGGCTTGTGGAATGTTGGTCCTTTCCTCTTCACTCTTGCTGTGCGAAGTTGCTGGATATTGACAGGAAATGGAACATGGTTTTTCGGAGATGGTACTGCGCAGCCTATTATCCAAGCATAAACAGACAAAAACTGGTATAATCAATGTGATGGCTCAATAGAATGTGTCACAGTGTACCTGATGACCTGTGAGATGTGCTGCAAACTTCCTACACTTGCACATATGAATATTGAAAAGAGGTTATAAAATACATGTAGCAAACATCATGTGCTTTCAACACGTTGTAATAGGTGACAAAAGTGAACGGTGAGATCGTGACATAGGTGAATAAAACTAAACAAAATTTGTCGTGTACTACAAACGATGTACATAAAATATTGGAGAAAAGTTATAAGTATACACGTTCACATCCTTCAAACGTCGTGTAGAGTGTCCAGTAGTCCATGTGACACTGTGTAAGATAACTCGGTAGTGTAACTAATATGGTCAAAAACAGACAAATACGAACCTATTATCCGACGCGTCATGGTAGAGGCTTTTTGGTACAAGGTAAAGGACAGTTATAGGTCGTTGAAGCGTGTCGTTCTCACTTCTCCTTTCCTGGTTGTAAGGTGTTCGGTGTTAGTTGTTAGACTAGTTGAGATACCCTTACTCTACGCACTCCG
>BLSH010023768.1:29479-42726 GCA_018402905.1 Glandirana rugosa
CCCACAAAGTTGGGAGCATGAAAATTGTCCATAATGTCTTGGTATGCTGACGCCTTAAGAGTTCCCTTCCCTGGAACTAAAGGGCCAAGCCCAACCCCTGAAAAACAACCCCACACCATAATCCCCCCTCTGCCAAATGATTTGGAGGGGTGGCTCAATACTTTTGGCAGTAGAGTGGAGGAACTTGACTGGCCTGCACAGAGTCCTGACCTCAACCCAATAGAACACATTTGGGGTGAATTAGAGGGGAGACTGTGAGCCAGGACTTCTCATCCAACATCAGTGCCTGACCTCACAAATGCACTTCTGGAAGAATGGTCAAACATTCCCATAGACACTCCTAAACCTTGTGGACAGCCTTCCCAGAAGAGTTGAAGCTGTTATAGCGGCAAAGGGTGGGCCAACTCAATATTGAACCCTACGGACTAAGACTAGAATGCCATTAAAGTTCATGTGCTTGTAAAGGCAGGCGTTCCAATACATTTGCCGATATAGTGTATACTGAAATTTTTATTTATTTATTTTTGTACTAGTAACGGCGGTGATCAGCAACTTATAGTGGGACTGTGATAGTGCGGCAGACAATCTGACACTAACTGACACTTTGTGGGAACTGACCAACTGCCACTGACATCACCAATGACATTAATACAATGATCAGTGCTAATACTATACACTGTCACTGTACTATGACACTGACTGGGAAGGGGGATAACATCTAGGGGCAATCAAGGGGTTAACTGTGTGCCTAACCATGTGAAATGTGTGTACTGTGTGCTGAGTTGTACTAAAAGATCTCTTTGTTTCTCATTCCTTGTTTGCAGGGATAAGAAACAGAGAGATCGCCCCCTCTGTACAGAGCCTTGTGTTGATTGACAGCACAGGGCAGTCTGAGCTGTGATTGGACACAGCCAATCAGCAGGTCCCAGCCATGAATCATTGGCCAGGACTTGCTGAGCAACTCCTGCTGTGTACAATCACCGTGGGTGTCTGCGGTGGAAGGCGCGCATGTGTGCACCATAAACCCAGAAACAGACAGCGATGTACCAGTACGTCGCTTTGCTTGTGCACAGTAAGTTACGGGTGGTCAGCAAGTGGTTAAATCATCATCAACACAAATAATGTAGCTGCTGACTTTTAAAAATCAGGTATTTACCAGTGCCTGGGGTCCAATGCTGTAGCCAGTACTTTTTACGGCTGCGGGTCTTTGGCGCTGCCATTTTGGATACGGGAGCCAGCTGTGGTTTCTCAGTAGGACATCTAAAGTGAGCTTGCATGGTGCTCTGTGGTCTTGTAGCCTTCTGGGGCATGTGGCATATCCCAGGATACTGAGGGAGGGGGTGAGGCAAGGGATGCCGCTCTCACCTGGGAGGATTGCGGAAGAGGGAGTGGGTACCGATAAAAGTAAGTACTCCCCCCCCCACACATTTAAAGCGGTAGTAAACCCTAAAATCTGTTTTTACCTACAGGTAAGCCTATAATAAGTTTAGGAATTAGTAATGGTTTAGGAGATATTCGCCCTGCATGCAGCCGCTGACATTAGCGGCGCATGCGCTCTGACGATCCGGCCAAGGCGGCCGGCAACTCAGAGCTGACTGCCGGAGCGAAGAGCTCCCGCGCGCATGCGCGGGAGTGACGTCACGCGGCTCCGGCCACTCACAGCGCCGGAGCCGCGTACCCGGAACAAAGAAGAGGACAAACATGTCAGCGTCCTTAGCGCTGACCGACTCGGGCATCGGGGGCCTCGTTCTAAGATAAGTATTTCATAATATGTTAGTATGCGATGCATACTAACATATTATGCTATTGTCTTGCAGGATTTTTTTTTATTTTTTTTTTGTCAGCGGGTTTACTACCACTTTAAAGAAACTGTTAGAGTTACAGGCTGGAGGAGGGGTGGAGAGATCCAGCAGGACTTCACTTTTTGAGTAAAGTTCCACTTTAAGAACAAATGGTACCAACATAATTTCCAGCATTCAACATGCTTCCCAGGGTGTAAGATCTGTAGGAGAGATGGGGGCCCAGGAGTGGGTTAGGGGACTCTGCTGCAGGCTTGGTGGCCTTATAGGGGATGATGTTTCTAGAGAGGGGTGAGGGATAGTATGGAAGGTTGGGTGGAACTGTGGGACACTGTTGGAAGCTGGGAGCACTATGAAGGGCTGGAGGCTCTGCAGCAGGTTTGGAGGCACTGTGGGAGGTTGGGTGGCACTGTGGGACACTTTTGGAAACTGGGAGCACTATGAAGGACTGGAGGCTCTGCAGTGGGTTTGGAGGCACTGTGGGAGGTTGGGTGGCACTGTGGGACACCGTTGGAGTTGGGGGTCCAGGAGTGGGTTAGGGGACTCTGCTGCAGGCTTGGTGGCCTTATAGGGGGTGAGGTTTCTAGAGAGGGATGAGGGATAGTATGGAAGGTTGGGTGGCACTGTGGGACACTGTTGGAAGCCGGGAGCACTGTGAAGGGCTGGAGGCTCTGCAGCAGGTTTGGAGGCACTGTGGGAGGTTGGGTGTCACTGTGGGACACTGTTGGAAGCTGGGAGCACTATGAAGGGCTGGAGGCTCTGCAGTGGGTTTGGAGGCATTGTGGGAGGTTGGGTGGCACTGTGGGACACTGTTGGAAGCTGGGAGCACTATGAAGGGCTGGAGGCTCTGCAGCAGGTTTGGAGGCACTGTGGGAGGTTGGGTGGCACTGTGGGACACTTTTGGAAGCTGGGAGCACTATGAAGGACTGGAGGCTCTGCAGTGGGTTTGGAGGCACTGTGGGAGGTTGGGTGGCACTGTGGGACACCGTTGGAGATGGGGGTCCAGGAGTGGGTTAGGGGACTCTGCTGCAGGCTTGGTGGCCTTATAGGGGGTGAGGTTTCTAGAGAGGGATGAGGGATAGTATGGAAGGTTGGGTGGCACTGTGGGACACTGTTGGAAGCTGGGAGCACTGTGAAGGGCTGGAGGCTCTGCAACAGGTTTGGAGGCACTGTGGGAGGTTGGGTGGCACTGTGGGACACTGTTGGAAGCTGGGAGCACTATGAAGGGCTGGAGGCTCTGCAGCGGGTTTGGAGGCACTGTGGGAGGTTGGGTGGCACTGCGGGACACTGTTGGAAGCTGGGAGCACTATGAAGGACTGGAGGCTCTGCAGCAGTTTTGGAGGCACTGTGGGAGGTTGGGTGGCACTGTGGGACACCGTTGGAAGCTGGGAGCACTATGAAGGGCTGGGGGCTCTGCAGCAGGTTTGGAGGCACTGTGGGAGGTTGGGTGGCACTGTGGGACACCGTTGGAGATGGGGGCCCAGGAGTCTGTTAGGGGACTCTGCTGCAGGCTTGGTGGCCTTATAGGGGGTGAGGTTTCTAGAGAGGGATGAGGGATAGTATGGAAGGTTGGGTGGCACTGTGGGACACTGTTGGAAGCTGGGAGCACTATGAAGGGCTGGAGGGTCTGCAGCAGGTTTGGAGGCACTCTGGGAAGTTGGATGGCACTGTGGGACACTGTTGCAGATTGTGTCCCCATTGAGCGCTATGATCCCTCCCACCAGCCTGATGCCACTACTGTAATCGGTTAGGTTGTAACCACCAGCAGCTTACCCATAAGGGTCCGATGATGAAGATTCTTCCAGAGGTAACTCTTGAAGGCAACACGTGAGGACGCCCTACCCCTGGAGAGGTAGGTATTAAGAGCTAGAATAATACTGTATATTAGAATGTATTTTTCAAGTCACAGGGCCACTTTACATTACAACATTAAAGAAAATTAGTAAAGCAAGTATCAAAGAACAGGAGACTACACAAGTGAGCGACTTTCCTCCAACTGGGACATCAAAGTCTTTATTGATAAGTTACAAAAACAAGACATCAACATGACTTTTAGAGTTAAAGCTTGAAATCTAAGCAGACATAGAAAGACACAAAGGAGTGCAACTCTTTAATCATGCATACATCAATACATGTATTTTTTAAGTACAAACAGTTTGACCTGGCATCAGCCTCTTTCAATCCCTGTACAGCAGGGGATGAGTGTGAGAGGAAGAAGCATCACAAAAAGCCAACCAGTTCATGTGCTGAGAATAAGCATGCTGATAGTAGGAGAGAGCAGAGTGACAGAGAGATAAGCTCATCACTGTGCTGCTTCTCCTTTCACTGTCCAGTCACAGGCTGGGGGCAGGTCCAGGTGAATCTGGGCTCAGAGGAGGTGGGTTGAATGATGCTGGCCATCAGACATCAGAGGACACCTAGTGGCAAAAAAACAGCACAGCGGGGGAAATCTCTGGATTGGAGTTGCTTTTTGCAGCATAAGCTGGTTTTGTTATTTTATCTTTTAATTGGCCATTCATTTTTACCTTGTTGTTTTCAGCTGGGATTCCACGGACAACACCACAGACAACACCAACCAGATTACAGCTAAATTCTTTTCTGGACAGAATATGAAAAGTGTTAAACCCATCCTGCCCACCCCAGTGCCCCTTAAAAGGGGGGTGGAGGGGCAGGAAGGATCAGCGATCATGTGACTATTGTGATCGATTGTCACAGTGGTCACATGATTGAGCCCCACCAGCTCCTGATTGTTAGTGGGGATTCATACTGTATGTGTGGTCATTAACGCCCACTTTTTTGCCACCATACATTTTTTTTTTACGTGAGTGGTAACAGGTTAATGAAAAGAATTCAGGGTTACAATCCTCATATGATGCTCCCAGTAGACCTCCAACAAGGTGGTTGGTTGAGTGGTAAGTGGAGGAGAATGGAGCAGCTAGGACATGCCCTGCTCAGTGGGTCAAGGTGGTCTGTTCTCCAACCAGCCTCTCTATCAGCTGCAATAGACTGGAGGCAATGGTTCATAATGTCTTGTTAATATAGGCATACCTCCCAACTTTTTGAGATGGGAACGAGGGACACCTAACAGTAAAAGTATGTAGGCATAGGACACACCCCCTGATACGCTTTGTTAACCACTTCAGCCCCGGAAGGATTTCCCATGTTAGGACCAGAGCACTTTTTGCGATTCGGCACTGCGTCGTTTTAACTGACAATTGCGCGGTCGTGCGACATTGTACCCAAACGAAATTTGCGTCCTTTTTTCCCCACAAATAGAGCTCTCTTTTGGTGGTATTTGATCACCTCTGCGTCATTTCTGATTGCCACTATAAATAAAGAAAGAGCGTCAAAAACAGTTTTTCTTACTTTTTGCAAAAATACAAATCCAAAAAAAAATTAAAAAATAAACTTTTTTTTTTTCATCGGTTTTGGACGATTTATATTCTTCCTAATATTTTTGGTAAAAAAAAAAACGCAATCGGCGTTTATTGATTGGTTTGCGCAAAAGTTGCCGTCGTGTTTATGGATGATAATTAATTTCTGGGGTTTTTATTTATTTATTTTTTTACTAGTAATGGCGGCGATCTGCGATTTTTAGCGATACTGCGATATTGTGGCGGACATGTCGGACCATTTTGACACTTTTTTGGGACCATTGGCATTTATACAGCCATCAGTGCTATAAAAATGCACTGATTACTGTGTAAATGCCATTGGCAGTGAAGGGGTTAACCTGCAGGGGGCGCTCTAAGGGTTAACTGTGTTCCCTCACTGTGTCCTAACTGTATGGGGGCTGGGCTGGCAGGGGGAGGGGAGTGATCAAGGCTTCCATATACAAGAAGCCTGTGATCACAGCCCTTACCCCTCTGTCAGAATGGAGGTCTGTGTTTACATACACAGACCTCCGTTCTCTCACTGCGGGGGGGGGGGGGCATTGCGGGTAGCCGGCGGAGATCAAGCCCTACCCGCTCCCCACTCCCCCCCGGACACAGTGAACACGCGCGCTCACAGTGCTAGTTATCGCGGCCGCCGTCCTGTGACGGCGGTTCGCGATAACGAGCCACCTTGCCGCCGTCACGCTGCGGCAAGTGGATAAAGGAGAATTATACAAAAATAAAAATTAGTTAAACCTACAAGTGCTTTTTTTTAACTACTACTATTACTTTATACTGGTTTTTGACATTTACAAATGCAACAATTTTGGAAATCAGATGAAAGGTTTAGCACTGGGAAACACTTTTTGAAAGATAAAAAGTGCATTTTATATACAACTTTATAGATCGGACCAAAATGAGGGACAAATGAGGAGGAAAGAGGGACATTGTGCCAAATCAGGGATAGTTGGGAGCTATGAATATAGGAATGGGCAAAGGGATCAATATAACTACTATTGACCAGGGCTATCTATACAATGTGCAAATTGTCTGTTTTTTAAAGCTGAGCTCCATGCTAAAAAATTCATCAAACTCTATTCCTAAATACACACAAAGAATATGCTCCAAGATGATACTCAAAATTAGTAGTGACATCATCCCTGTGCTGTATAGAGAGTCGAGCTGTAAGAGGGACCAATCAGACTGCACCCACTACAGGCTGCCTGCAGAAAACTACAGGAGGGGGAGGAGACAAGACCAGTCCCCTGCACAAGGAGAGAGAGCAGCAGTGACCGGTCTTTATTACAGGAGGGGGCGGAGACAAGACCAGTCACCCTGCACAAGGAGAGAGCAGCAGTGACCGGTCTTTATTACAGGAGGGGGCGGAGACAAGACCAGTCACCCTGCACAAGGAGAGAGCAGCAGTGACCGGTCTTTATTACAGAAGGGGGAGGAGACAAGACCAGTCACCCTGCACAAGGAGAGAGCAGCAGTGACCGGTCTGTATTACAGGAAACTCCTGCACACTAAATAATATATATAGAAAAAGGTGCACTAATTTTTATGCGAAAATATCTGAACTGTGCACTAAAAAATGCATGTGTAGATATCAATGACCCAAACAATATTGTTTAACACAAATAATATTGTGAATAATAAAAAAAATATATTATTCAAGAACTGTCCATGAATAAGTCTTTCTTTTCACCACCAGTGAAAAGAAAAAAGAAAAAATGATAAATATGAAAATCTTTGTGAAATAATATCTTTCCAACCGTGAAGGCAATGTGGATCCAATCAATTTATCCTCACAAGACAAAAATACAAATAAGGCATAAAAAATAAATGAATTAAACAAATATTGTCCTAAAAGGATCACGAGGAGACCATCTTAAGACCTTCCTGGGGCACCCATCCAGGTCCCCCGCTTCCCCTCTCCTTCCCACGTTCTCTCTGTTTCTTTGCTTTCTCCTCTCTTTCTCCGGGTCTGTCATATCCAGCATTAGATTTAAGTCCTAGAGTACATAAAGCAGATGGGGGCGTTGTATCGTAGACAATACCTCACGGATACTAGGTGTAGACCCAGAGGGTCATCTCTTGGCTCCTATTATAAACTTTCCATTTCTTCGGGTTTCTCCCTGCCACAGTCTGACCCCATTGGGGTGGCTGGAGGATTCATGCCAGAAAATTCAAAGCCACGATATGGTACTCTTAGCGTTTTTGTGAGGTAGACCTACATGCTCTGTGATTCCCCATATAAGTGACCCTTAGAGTATCTCTAGCAGAATCAGCTTAAAGCGGAGTTCCACTCAGAACATTTATTTTTTTGGCATCCACTCTTTTAATACTAAATAGATGTAACCTTTGTTTCCTTACAAACCGCCTAGTAATTACATGTATTTTTTACTCACAATTTTGTTTCTCTCACTGCTGGACTTTTCCATTTTAGATGAGGGCATCTGAAGCCCATCCTGGGTCTCCTGGCATCTCTTCCTGAAAGAAGTGCATGGTGGGTAACCATCATGCACTCCTCGATCTCGGTCCGCCTTAAATTGCGTCATTTCCTGTCTGTCTTTACAGTACAGTGAAGCCCACTGACTCCTGGGAAATGATGAGTCACATCTCCCAGGAGGCCAAGCGAAGCAGAAAGTGAGGAGAAGAGCCTAGGACCTAAAAGGGGCGGATTACAAAGACCACCTAGCAACAAGCGACTTAGGGTGAGTATAAAATTTTTTTTTCCTTATACAGGCAAAGGACTTGAATGATGTAAAAAAAAATTCTGGGTGGAACTCCACTTTAAGAAGCTTCCCTCTTCCTTCCACATATTTTGAGAGCTCTTGCTGCATTGGATTTCCTTACACCTGGGGGCATCATCATGTGAATCTTACTATTGGAGACACCACTGCTATCACCTGAAACAATCAGAGTTTCCTTTCAGCAGGAAAATGAGGATTGTGAAGAGACTAACAAGTGTGTATGATATCTGCCATAACATATGTACAAGTCTGGGTAAGAGGCCAATGTACACAGTATATGGACACAGGTTTTCAGGACATTTTTTCACACCTATTTATTCATTTATGTATTTTTTTTTTCATAATATACTTTTATTTTCATTTATTTTGTATGCTTTATTTGTATTGAACATTTGTATTTTTGTCTTGTGAGGATGAATTGATTGGATCCACATTGCCTTCACGGTTGGAAAGATATTATTTCACAAAGATTTTTATATTTATATTTTTTTATTTTTTTATTTTCACGGACTTGCATGGACTTATTCATTGACAATTTTTGAATATTTTTTTTATTATTCACAATATTATTTGTGTTAAATATTGTTTGGGTCATTGATATCTACACAAGAATTTTTTAGTGCACAGTTCTTTAGATATTTTCGTGTAAGAATTAGTGCACTTTATTCTATATATATTATTTGTTGTCTAAGTATTCAGACGTAATAAGGTCGCAGCTTTTTTCCCACACTCGTTGAATCAGTCCCCACATACTGATTGTTTTTCAAAGGTGGAGATCAGCACGGGGATTTCTATTTCTATTTTTACAAAATCTCACACTGGATCACTGCACGGATCTGGAAGAAATACACAAATCGCACCAAGATTTAAGAAGAATACACAGGGTGAACGTATTTAGACAACATGACGTTCAGCTTTAATACATAGATAAACATTTAAAGCCCAGCTATAGCCTAAATTATTTATAGTGCATCCAATTCGCAATAGCAGGAGATTGTGACAGACTCTCTATAGGGCCAGTTCACATATCTCCGCTGCGGCTTTGGTGCGAATTTGCACAGAGTCCCTGCGTCTTTTGGTCCATTCAAGTCTGAATTCAGCCAAAAATTCGGGCTGAAATCGGACCTAAAATGGTGAACGGGGGCACACCGGACCCCTGCTGGGAGCCGCATGCGGCGATAGTGTGAACCCAGCCTAAATCTAGCTGTTCTCCACTCTAGTGTTGCAGAAATTTGGCTCACTTGGCATCTTCCTGTGTTAGTCTCTGCCTCATTAAATTTTGCCTTAACATTATTTAAGGTACAAGGTAAAAACTGTGAGAAGGATTAATCAATATATATATTCTATAAAATGTGTGAGTCACAAGTATATGTAAACATATAACCCATCCAACCTACCACGCCAGTGACATCTCTCTACCCCTCCACCATAGCAATTGTAAAGAGGTCTCCTCCCTGATGGACTCAAGACTCTAGCTGACATCAAATGGAAGGAGACTCCTCTCGCTCCTATGGCTGGAGAGATGAGAGCTCAGCTTGTAAGTCCTGATGGCGGTGGAAGGTTCAGCCCATTAGCCCTTGACCCAAAACTGTATGTTTGGGTGGAGCTTCCAGTTATAGTAAGTTAGAAAGAAAAAAAGTCAAGAGACTTGTCAAAATCCCATAGATGGAGTCATTTCACCATTAAGTCCAAAGGAGTCAAATGATCGGAGAAGAGGATTTCAGTGCAGACTGAGGAAGGGGGCGACATACGTGGAGGGAATTTCTTCGATTTTAAGCTTCATTCTGCATAGGCGGAGGAACAAAACAAAGCAGGATTAATACAGGCTCACAATATGTATGGGATAAGACGAAGGATGGGATATGGTATATGTAGGTCACTGATCAGATCACACACACCAAAATAAACCATAACATAACCATCACATACTGTCACACCATCTTCTAAAGTGATCAAAACATTTTATAGTTCAAGTATCCTTTCATCTTCGGGCTCTGTAATCCTTGATAAAGTTGGACTTTCAGTGTTGAATTTTCTTTTGGAAATTCTGAATAATGAATATACTCACATGAACCATTGGTTTGGATACTTGGGACAGTGGATAGGTAACGCTGGATCCAAGGGTTGTCCTATTGGTATTGTTATCAAATAATAATGCAGGGGTGGGTTTGCACAGGTTATTTGGTTATTATGGAAGTTGGCTTCCATACAACTAAGGATTCCCACAATTTCCTTGTTTTTTAGTGTAACATAATGGATCTAAGATAGACGTTCCACACCACAAATGAATAGTCCATAGATACAATATGATTCCAATGTAAGGTCGGGTAGAAGATCAAATGAGGAAGCCAAGGTGTTTGAGGGCCAGTCATTGCCTCCTTCACCAGGGGTCCAACATAGTTATCCTGCACTCAAGAACATAGAACACCCCAGGATAAGGGAACTAGGGCTGTCTTCTGTCATAAGGGCTGGATAAAGAGATGGTTGAAATATAGGCCTGATGAAGGAAGGGGTCAATGTTGTTGTTTGCCTTTTGATCTTCTACCTGACCTTATATTAAAAAAAATTGTATCTGGACTATTAACTTGATCTTTGTCTCAGATTCATTGTCCTATCTTTGGTTTAGCACCTTCTGTCCTTCAGGACACACTTAGATATACACATTCTGCATTGGAGCACAGTAAAACATGTTATATCATGCATTGCGTTAAAGTGACCCTGCCAGCACAATGTAACTTACCGTTCTTTTAAAAGAAGGCCATTAATGGAAACCTTTCTGGTCGCCCTTGTCTTGAAAAACACTTGGCTACTGAAGATATTTCACACTTTCAGATATGTGAATATCTGCTCCTCCGGGGGCACACAGTGCTTTCCTCACTATAGGGCATACGAGCCAGTGGTAGGAACCACTGCATGCAGATCGAGCCAACTGTGGCAACCAGAAAGCATTTGGCATGGGCCACTTGAAAAGTATACTATAGATGGACTTCTTTACAGGACTGGCCTTTGACCCTTTGATGACAGCTATGGGAAATACCCTCTTAGACAGTTATTACATGTGACGGTGTCCCCATTGGAATATTTTCCCCTCACCCTGAAATTTTGGATTTCCCATTAACTTTTGGCCCAGTGACAAAGATCACCAAGGCAAACAGAGGAAAATATCCTCACTGGGAAAACACACAGAAATAAAATCATGACAGGGGTTCTCGCCCTTCTCCGACCCATCCACAACTAAAAACATATACAGTAGCGTTGCACCGATACCGGTATTGGTGCCAATAATAAGCATTTGCATGAGTGCTTGTACTCATGCAAATGCTCTGATACTAAAACGGATACCTTCAAGTCTGCAGACTGTAAGATTGGGTTCACATATGTGCGAGGCTGCTTTTGGTGCGAGTGCCGCATGATTTCGTTCAGTGGTTCAGGTGCGGTTAAGGTGCAAATTTTTTAAGTGTATGACACTGGAAATCGCACCTGAACCGGACCGAAAATCATACCTGACTCTTTTTACAAGATGCACTGCGGCCAGGCTGCACATACTGTATATGAACCGGCTCCATAGAATAAAAATAGGTATCAGTAATTGGTATCGACGAGTACTTGAGAAAAAGTATCGGTACTCATACTCTGTGTTAAAAAACTGGTGGTGCATACTATATAATATATATAACTTGTAACTTATAGTAGAGATGATGGTGTAGTAATATTTAGTAAACTATATAGCCAAAGTTTGTGGACGTTTGACCACTAGTTGCTTGTTGGACATCTCATTACATTGGCATTTATATGCAGGTGGTCTTCCTTTTGCAACTCTAAAGCCCAATACACACTATTAGATTTTATGCAGATTTTTGTCTTCAGATTTACCAAAACCATGTAATATGAGGTCAAACCTTAAGAGTTTCAATTTGTATGCAATCAGGCAGGCCCTTGCACAACATGGTTTTGGTAAATCTGAAGACAAAAATCGGCAGAAAATCTAATAGTGGGTCCTCTTTTTCTCTGGGAAGGCTTTCCACAAGATTTTGGAGTGTGTCTGTTGTAAACTCAGCTCATTCAGTAAAAAGAACATTTTAAAGGTCAGGTACTGGTGTTGGATAAAATGGTGTTCAGTAGGGTTGAGGTCAGGGCTTTGTGTAGGCCACTCAAATTCCTTCACACTAGGGATGAGCTTGGGATCCAAACAAAGCCATGTTTGCCCAAACCCAAAAGGAAGCTGCCTGTGCCGGCACAGTCAGCTGCATTCAAGGTATTCTGCACACCACAGCTGCACCTACACAAGAAGAGGTAAGGGGTGCTCCTGACATCATTGATGTAATATATTGAATAAAGAAACCCGGCGCCAATGGAAATTAGAATAGTGACATAACCAGCTGCAGCATTGAAAAGAGTCCCAAGACCACAGAATTGAATATACAAAAAAACTGCACTTAATTATGGTACGAATACAACTGTAGTTACAGTGATACTAGTTCATACAGTGATCTATCTGTAAACAGTCCCAAAATCAGTCCATGTAATAATTGAGCCAATCAAACACTCAGGAATCAAAGCAGAGTTAAGATTCCATTCCCGTGCATACAAGGTGCTCGTGCTCTTTAAACTTAGATTAAAGTGCTCCACAGTGCAATATGGGTGCCCCACATGGATGAACACTCACCCTTCAACATGGACCACCTTTTGCTAGTGTGGTCAAATGCACTTGTGGGCACATCATAGTTACATAGTTAGTCAGGTTGAAAAAAGACACAAGTCCATCCAGTTCAACCAAAAAAAAACAAAAAACATATATATATATATATATATATACATACACAACCAAATAATCCCATATACAATCCTTCACCCACAGTTGATCCAGAGGAAGGCAAAAAACCCCAGCAAAGCCGGATCCAATTTGCTATAACAGGGGAAAAAATTCCTTCCTGATTCCCCGAGAGGCAATCGGATTCACCCTGGATCAGCTTACCTAAAAATGTTAGTAGCCAGTTATATTATTTACATTAAGGAAAGAATCCAGGCCTTTTTTAAAGCAATCAACCGTGCTGGCCAAAACCACCTCTGAAGGGATTCTATTCCACATTTTCACAGCTCTTACTGTGAAGAAACCTTTCCGTATTTGTAGATGAAATATTTTTTCCTCTAGACGTAAAGAGTGCCCCCTTGTCCTCTGTGATGACCTTCATCACATCAACCACACACCCATTCATAGCCCAACAACATACCTAGACGCGCTACCTATGCTCCCCCTCCACACCTTTCCCCTAGTCCTCCCCTCAGACCTCCCTCTTCCCATCCCACATCCCCATCCC
>BLSH010023768.1:42736-69697 GCA_018402905.1 Glandirana rugosa
AGTGGGAGGTTGTACCTGGTGGATCACGATCACACCAGTTTACACGAACACCCCATTGGGGACTTCCTGAAAACTAAAGGAACCGAGGAAATAGGCGCAGTATCGCTGAAGGCGGGTTTCACGACTTAATGGACTGTTGATTTCCTTGGCTCCTTTACGATTGTTTTCTCCCAATGTTGTAAATAGAGACGACAAGAAAAAAACCTCATTGCGCAACTCTCTTGAAACAATTTATTGAAACATCTAAAAAATCTTTAAAAAAAACTATTACGCTCACATGCTCTGGTGCCTATTACCCCCGGCACCTGGCATGTGTTGCAGGTGATTGTTGGGGTAATCAGCCCATGTAGATGTGAACCGCCATCGGTGAACGGCCTCGGTGGATCGTATGGGCGGAAGTCGCTATGACGCGGATAAAGGAGCCAAGGAAATCAAAAGTCCTTCAGGGGTTACCCCACAAGCACATTTGACCACACTAGCACTAGGTGGTCCATGTTGGAGGGTGAAAGTACATCCATGTGGGGCACCCATATTGCACTGTGGAGCACTTTAATCTAAGTTTAAAGAGCACAAGCACCTTGTATGCATGGGGTTGGGATCTTAAATCTGCTTTGATTCCTGATTGATTGGCTCAATTATTACATGGACTGATTTTGGGAGTGTTTACAGATAGAGCACTTTGTGAACTAGGATCACTGTATAGCTACAGTTGTATTTGTACCATAATCAAGCGCAGGTTCTTTGTGTATTCAATTGATGTAATATAGCCACATGGACATATTAGGACAATGGCATTGGATGCAGCTGATTGATTTTGATTGAATTTGGATTCAGACGAAACCGTAGCTCATCATATCTCCACACCAAACTCATCAAACCATGTTATTAAGGAATTGGCATTGTGTGAAGGGGCAGAGTCCTGCTGGAACAGAAACGGGTCTTCACCAAACTGTTGTCACAAGGTTGGAAGAGCACAAATGACTTTGTATGCTGTAATATTACCAGTACCCTTCACTGGAAGCACATGAACCAAACAATCTGGAGGGGTATCCACATACTTTTTGGCCATATGTTTTTATTAATGTGGTGTACCATATGGTTGGAAATAAGCCCAACTTGGTTTACTCACATTTCCTTTCTTCCGGCAATCCCCACACATGATCCCTAACAGACCATTGATAATCTGAATGGCACAGAGGACGAATTCCAAGATTCCCAACCCCAGGAGCATGGAGAAGAGGACGATGTGCCAGAGGACGATGTTCGGGGGCTGGATGCAGAGGTCCCACAAGGACTGGTTAAAAAGATAATTATTTCTAGAAAGAAAATAGAAAGTAGAAAGGGTTACTCACATATCTGTCCTATGGAAGTATCAGTCAGATGCAAATATATAAAAAGTATTTATAAGCTGCCCCCCATCCAAAAAAAAACCCAAATATATATATATATATACACACAAAATTATACCATATTATGCCAATCCACTACATTTCATATACCTTTGTACATGATGTATTTCCAAGGATAATTATAATTTGATTTAAAAAAAAATTGTAAGAATTGAATTCTCTTGTAATGTTCAGACCTTACAGAAGTTATTTCAAGGAGAACTGTATCCCAAATATTATAAATGTAGCGCCCTGCTAGTTTGGGCACTAGTGAGTGTATATAGTTTTTGGCTCTTTCTGCTTAACAGTAGAGCAGATAGGTAAATTTATATCTGCTTATCAGAAAGCTTTGATTGAGTAAGGTCTGCTCAGTGTGCTCTGGTGCTGATTCATGTGGTCTGGAAGGTTTTACCCTGTCCAGTAGTATGGGTCCCTATTAGGCAGTGGAAGGAAAACCCAGCCAGTGACAGCAGGTGTATGTGGAGGTGGTTCAGACCAACTAGCATGGGAGGTACCCCACTGCATCTTGGGTGGACACCTTCATATAAAAGGGAGCACATGGGCTCAAGGTCAGGAGTTCCAGCCCTCCCAGACGTCAGGGGTGGAGGCGTGTGTTTAGCTCCTGGCTGCTAGGCCTGAGGGCCTATCCAGGAGGCTGCCGGTTGCTAGGCCTGGTTGAAGCCTATCCAGATGCTGAAGCTGCAGCCCAAAGTTCTTTAGAAGCTGACAGAGGGAGGATGTCCTTGGATTCGGTCTGATATCATAGTGGCAAAGTGTTGCTTGGAATTTGGAAGGAGGCTACCAACTGTCCCGGGACATGGTGTGAGTACAGACCCGTGAAGGGATCCCTGAGTGTTGCTAGAATTTCCCTCCTGCCCTCATAATCAGCTAACTTGGGGTGTAAGCGATTCGGCACTGTGTCGCTTTAACTGACAATTGCGCGGTCGTGTGACGTTGTACCCAAACAAAATTTACGTCCTTTTTTCCCACAAATAGAGCTTTCTTTTGGTGGTATTTGATCACCTCTGCATCACTGCTGATCATTGCTATGAACAAAAAAAGAGCAACAATTTTGAAAAAAAAAAACTATATATTTTACATTTTGCTATAATACATATCCAAAAAAAAAAAATATATAAAAAAACAAATGTATTCATCAGTTTTGGCCGATATATATATATATTTCCTCATATTGGTGGTAAAAAAAAAATCACAATTGGCGTATATTGATTGATTGCACAAATGTTGCTGCATTTACAAACCATGAGAATCAATTTATGGCGTTTCCACTTTCTTTTTTACTAGTAATGGCGACAATCTGCAAATTTTATTGAGACTGCGATATTGTGGCGGACAGATTGGACATTTTTGACACTTTTTTGGGACCATTGACATTTATACAGCGATCAGATCTACAAATTGACACTGATTACTGTATAAATGTCATTGGCAGTGAAGGGGTTAACCTGCGGGGGGCAATCAAGGGGTTAACTGTGTTCCCTGGGCATTTTCTAACTGTGTGGGGGCTGGGTTGGCAGGGGCATGACAGATCTAACTGGTCCCAATGACAGGGATCAGTAGATCTCTGTCATGCCCACTGACAGAACGGGAAAGTGTAGTAAGCGATCACGGGTCGCCGGCGGACATCGAGTCCGCCCGACCTGCGGCCGTACTGAGGGAGCACGCGGCAGGTACGAGAGTGTGCCGGCGGCGGTGTGCGCTCGCCCCTTAGCTGCGCCTGTGCGAATTGCCATTTATAAACGGCGATTCGCGTTACGCTGCCACTCTGCAGCAGTAAATGTACGCGAGGTGGTCATTAACCGTTTAAAGCATGACATGTTAGGCATTTATTTACTTGGCATAACACCATCTTTTATATTTTACCCCCCAAAAAAATGGGTATTATATTGTGCTTGTGTGCATTAAAATATATTGAAGTGAATTTTTTCCAAAAAAATTGCGTTTGAAAAACTACTCCGCACATACATTAAAAAAAAAAAAATATATATATATATATATATATATATAGTATTCAGCACTGTGAAAATGTTTTAGGTAGGTGTAAGGAAATGCTGTCAAGTGAAAATTCTTTCAAAAAGATATATTTTAACTGTTATATTTTATATCGACTAACAAAATAGAAAGTAAATGAACAGAGGAGAAATTCAAATCAAATCAATATTTGGTGCGACCACCCTTTACCTTCAAACCAGCATCAATTCTTCAAGGAACATTTGCTCACAGTTTTTGAAGGAACTCGTCGGGTAGGTTGTTCCAAACATTTTGGAGAACTAAGGGCAGATCTTCTGTGGATGTCGGCTTCCTCAATTCCTTCTGTCTCTTGATATAATCCCAGACGGACTTCATGATCACTTCCAGGACTCCTTGTTCTTTACACTGAAGATAGTTCATGTTGACATTGGCTGTATGTTTGAGGTCGTTGTGCTGCTGCAGAATACATTTGGGGCCAATCACACGCTTCCCTGATAGATGATGGATAAGTATCTGCCTGTATTATCAGCATTAAGGACACTATTGATTGGGGAATGTTGAGAGCGGTAGACGCCGTGGTCAGCCAAGGAAACTTAATGCAGCAGATGAAAGACATCATGAATACTTCCCTTTGACATCGGACAATGTCCACCAGTGCCATCAGCACAGAACTCATGGAAATTAGTGGGACCCAGGCACACCCATCTACTGTCCAAAGAAGTCTGGCCAGAAGTGGTCTTCATGGAAGAATTGCGGCCAAAAAGCCATACCTCCGACAAGGAAACTAGGCTTAGCGGCTCAGCTACGCATGAAAACACAGGAACTTGGGGGCAGAAAAATGGCAGCAGGTGCTCTGGACTGATGAGTCAAAATGTGAAATATTTGGCTGCAGCAGGAGGCAGTTTGTTTGAGCTGGAGAGAGTACAATAATGAGTGTCTGCAGCCAACTGTGAAGCATGGTGGAGGTTCCTTACAAGTTTGGAGCTGCATTTCTACAAATGGAGTTGGAGATTTGGTGTCCTCAGTGCTGAGAAATACAGGCAAATGCTTATCCATTATGCCATACCATCAGGGAGGTGTGAGATTGGCCCCACATTTATTTTGCAGCAGGACAATGACCCCAAACATACAGCTAATATCATTAAGAATTATCTTCAGTGTAAATAAGAACAAGGAGCCCTGGAAGTGATGGTTTGGCCCCAACAGAGCCCTGATCTCAACATCACTAAGTCTGTCTGGGATTACACAAAGAGACAGAAGGATTTGAGGCTGCCGACATCCACAGGCGATCTGCGTTTAGTTCTTCAAGACGTTTGGAGCTCAAGAGTGCAAGGAAAAATGTATACATGCAACTGAAGTGACTCACACCCATGCCTGTTTTGTTTAGAAGGTTCAATCCAGAATTTCAATCAGAGAGAGAGTCTGAAGGCAAATAGATTTTGCTATGTTTTCTCTTTAGAAAGCCCATACTTCTGTGTGATCACTGTGTCAAGAATGCGCCCTGCAATAACTACTTATTTGTAAAAATGAAAAATATATGTATAATTATTACAAAAGCAGCCATAAAACGTCACTTAAAAATGTATTAACTTAAAAAAATGAAAAACGTTCCATAAGGCTCCATGCACACTGGACGCTCTCTGGGCTCTCTGGGTGTCAGGCAGGAGACGCTGCTTAGAAAACTTTCTTTTGTAGCGTTTTGTAAGCAGCGTTTATCGGCATTTATCGGCGTCTGCGTTTTTGAGCGTTTTTTACTTTTACTTCATTAGCTTCCATCGACTACAAAAAACGCCGGACGCCAATAAAGGGCCTTTTAACGGCGTTTATGTGCGTTTAGCGGCGTCCAGCATTTTTTGTGGTCAGGAGAACGACTTTTGAACGCCAATTCAGGGCGTTCAGATAACAGCCCAAAAACGCCACTGCTGTTAAACGAAAATTAATGTCCATGTGTGCATGGACACATAGGATAACATAAAGGGGCATATTTTGGCTGTTAAAAAGAAACACCCAAACGACCAAAAACAGTCATTTATCAGCTACAGTGTGCATGAGCCCTTATAGTTTTTCTTTACATATCTACATTTCTGACAATCTCCTAAGGTTCTTAATGTGTATACTCACACCATTAAACTTTTTGCGCAAATCATATACTTGTAAAGAAGAGTTTGAATACATATACTCTATCTTACTTAACTCTGCAGCTAAACAAAAAACAAATTAAAAATCTGGCAAGGTCTGCGGGGAAACCAACACTTTTAGAAGAGTCAATATCTATGGGCCTGTGCAGTACCCACTGGTTCCTCTTGATGACCTCCAATTATTACAGGGTAGCACACTGATGTAGGGGTCGTCGGGAGAAACCAGTGAGAGCTGTGGAGGACCCAGGAGATCGATACCCCCTGAAATGCTGGATTCCCAGCAGACCTCGTAGGACCATTTCTTAGCATCAGAGATGACTGAGGGCTACATGTTCTTACTCCATCTCCTTGAAGTGGTAACCCCAATCTGCTGCCTTGCCCTCCTGATCATTGAAGTTACATAATGGTCCATCGTTCAGAGCCGTCCCAGAGACCGCCACGCAGTAGAAGCTGCCCAGACCTCCAAAGATTGAAGATATCATGGACCGCAACATCTGAAATGGGACAGAATATACAGATGAAAAATCAGAATATCGGAACATTAGTGCATAGTGTATTGTGCATGTCAAGATTTGGTTGCCATTATCAAGACTAAATTAAAAGGCAACAACGTGGTGTTTCAAAGTTTACTTGAAAGTAAAGTTTTTACATGTTTTCCATATTTGCTAATCCATATTTTCATGGTAGTTATATTGCCATATATCTATAAACTGCAGCGCACAGTCAATTTGTTTGAGAGGGATGAATATCCACAACGATAGGTCTTAGTAATGACAGCAAACGTGCAGCCCATCACCCGTGACACCGCCACACACAGCTCCTTACCAGATCCCACCGACCCCCTGTTACGGAGGGTCAGTATGTGCTTCCCAGCAGACAATCCAACTAAGGCAGCCAGTAAAAGGCACTCGTATCCAGTTAGAGACACATGTAGTATTTCAAAGCTTCACAGCTTGGGAGCAAATCGCATGTGGTGGTATATCCGTTCATAAAAACAAGCATAAAACATCGATAGTGCAGACAGCAATAACACCAATTTATTTGTAATAAAAACGAATGCACTCACATTTGCAAAAATAAAAGCCGGCACACATGATGTATAAAAAGTTACAGCGTCCAGCAACAAAGATGGCGCCCGCTCCTCAACTTCCCGGTCACATGTGCTGAGCGTCGCTTGGCTCCACCCAACGCTTTTCGTCAACGTGACGTCGCCAGGGGTGTGGCCACCAAACAACGACAGCCTTATATGACTGTAACAAAGCGGAAATAATATGCGTTCCAGCAATCAAACCAGCTACACCAAACATTACATGTTAGCAAAAACCAGAGAGCCGAAAACGGACTATACAACAACCCCGGCCGTCACCGGACCGGCGGTACATGGCCTATCAGAGCCCAAAATTCTAAGTCTACCCTTGTCTATCATCAAATTGAAATTAAAACAGATGGTAAAAAGACATATTGTAATATACATAGCAACCTAGACCAGGAAGTAAGGAGCAGCGCCATCCAGTGGATGGAGGCCAGACGTACAGAAACAAATTCACATACAAATACACAAAAACTCATATAATAACATTAAAAATATTGAATAAAAAATATTATACAAAAATTATTAGAAGCCATTGTTAGAATCTAAGTACCAAAAAGAACATTAAAACAAAAAAGGGGGAGGCGAAAACTAAGAATTATTGATAAAAGCGTTAACGTCCCATTCAACGTTAAGATCATGGGGGGCATAAGAGTGTAAGGTATATATCCAAAATATTTCCAACTTGGATATCTCCCTCCTAATATTATTGCTTCTCCATGAGGGTACATAATGATCTATAGCCTGTATCCTAGTCCCCGAAGGGTTTCTCCCATGATGTGTATCGTAGTGTTTTGAAACACTATGATTAGGGAAACCCTTTCGAGTATTGGCTATATGCTGGTTAACCCTCACTTGAAAGGTGCGTATGGTGCGCCCAACATAGTACAAACCACATGGGCAAATTAACAAATAAACAAAATTTTTTGTGTTACAAGGTATAAAAGATTTTATCTGGTAAGTTCTAGCATCATGTGGAGAAGAAAAAGATGTACACTTAGACTTAACGCTGTTAACTTTACAAACTTTGCACCTCCTACAGGTATAAAAACCTTTTATGTCCTGGAAGAACATAGCTTTTTTAGGAGGGGGCTCAAGAACATTAGGTGCTACTGCCAATCTTAAGTGAGCTGCACCCTTAAAGCGTATGGTGGGCATTTCTGTAAGGAAAGATGCCAGGATACGATCATTCATCAATATACCCCAATGTTTACTTATAATTTTATTGATATGTTGGTACTGATTGGAATAGGTGGTAATCATGGGGCAATTTAATTTATTATCAATGGGCCTCTGCCTAGGTGCCAGGAGGAGTTGTCTATCCATATTAGTTACTTCCTCATAGGCCTTATCAATCATGTCAGAGTCATAAACCTTCTCCAGGAATTTGATTTTGAGGGCCATAGCTTCCTCCTTGAACGTATTCCGATTGGCACAGTTTCTCTGGAGACGGATGAACTAGCCCTTCGGGATAGCCCTCAACCAAGAAGGGTGGTGACAACTACCCCCATCTATGAATCCATTTCGATCCGTCTCCTTAAAATACGTGGAGGTGACAAGTTTTCCATCCCTCACCTCAATGTTGAGGTCTAAGAAATGAATCCTAGATATACTAGCCTCATGTTGGAGTTTGATACCCCTATCATTAACATTCAAGACAGACATGAAGGAATCCAGGGACTGCATGTCACCCTCCCATAGGAGGAGGATGTCGTCTATGTACCTGAGCCAGACTCGAAGCTCTGACCTATAGTGCTTATAGACGACGTCCTCCTCCCATTTGGCCATGAACAAATTAGCCATACTGGGGGCATATTTTGCCCCCATGGCTACGCCTCTAGTCTGTAGATAGTAATTACCACCATACCAAAAAAAATTATGTTTCATGGCATAATCAAGGAGGGACAAAATTAAATCGACCTGTTTCAATTGCAAAGACCCATCAGTCTTAAGAAATTTCTCCACTGCCTCCATACCATGAGCATGGGAGATGATGGTATAGAGAGAGGACACGTCTGCCATAGCCAAGATCATGCCCTCTCTCCACTCGAAACCTTGTAAGAAATGTATAACTTGTGTGGTGTCCTTAAGGAAAGAAGGAGTTTTAGTCACCAAGGGCTGCAAATAGGTGTCAATATACCGACCCACCCTGGAAGTAATGGAGTCAATCCCATTCACAATGGGCCTTCCAGGGGGGTCGGTCATGCTTTTATGAATTTTGGGTAAATAGTAAATTACCGGTAGTCTCTGGGCCACCGGTTCTAAAAAAGCTTTTTCCTTCTTTGAAATAATACCCTCCTTAGAGCCACAATCAACCAACTTAATCAAATCCCGTTTAAAAAACGGGCAGTAGGGTTGTTAGGCAATACATGATATGTATCGCCATCAGAAAGAAGCCTTTCCATCTCACGTTGGTAGGCAGAGTGGTCCATGGCCACAATGCCACACCCCTTATCAGCAGGTCTGACCACAATATCTTTACCTTCCATAAAGGACTCAAGCCCTTTTTCAAATTTAAGGTCCGGATAATTTTTCTTTAGTTTAATGGCATTAACATCCTTCAATACCATATCTCTGAATACTGCCAGAGACGACGGCACATTCCCTGGTGGATTAAATAATGAGGCATTAGCTAATCCTGAATGTTTATACTGATCTTGGCTAAAAATCAATCTAGCTGGATTGCTAATTAAACATCTTTTAATGTTTAACCGCCTGACAAACTTATGGACGTCCATATACATCTCAAACTTGTTCAGGGGTCTCGAGGGTGCATGTTTTAATCCCTGATTCAAAACATAAATCTCTTCTTTAGAAAGGGTATGTTGGCTCAGATTAAAGATACCTGAATGTTCTACATCCTGGGTCTTTTTAATGCGGATCCTCCGCCCCCCCCTCTGGCCCAGTAGCAAAGAGGTGTTCACTCAGTGAGGCCCAGAAAGAAGATAACACGGAGCGGGTCTGCTTGCCCTTTTATAGTTTCTCCCAGAGGTCTCCCGGTGTTGCAAAGGGCCCTCTGGGATGTGTAGTCCAGGGGGTAGTTACACAGCATCAGAATGTCTGCTCAAGAGACTACTAGTCCCACAATCCTCCCTGCTTGGCTCAAAGATATGATGTCAGTTACCTGAGCCCAGCACTAGAGGGACACAGGAATAGACGGAGAATGACGGGGGTGGTCTGCGAAACAAGTTTACTGTAGTCCACTGTCAGCTACATGAGTACTGGAAGAGCTAAAGGCACTGAAGGCGCCACATATCACCGCACCGTCCTGCAGTGTGAACACATGAAAATAGCATTGCTTTGTGACACTTCAAATAAAGGTTCCTTTAGAAAAAATAAAGTAAAAAATACAATGCACTTAAACATGCATCACACCACCCCCTAGATGAAGTCATCAACCTTGTGACCACATTTGGCTAATAAGGTCAACCCACAACCTTTGTTTACCCACTTGCCAGCTGGGGAAATGTCATTCACATTAAGAGTATCATTGGGAGCGGAGAACTGCAATCAGTCATTGTGTTTGTATCAGCGGGTGGGGCATCATTCATCATGACTGACGATGGATCTGAATCACTTAATGCCATGATTGCCGATAGATTTACATTGTGGCACATTCTTTGAGGATTAATGATAAAGGACTTTATTTTTGAATTACTTTCAAATAGTTTTTTTTATTTAATTTTATTTTTCTGACCATGTGTAGAATGTACCACTTACTCATCCCCATGGGAGGGGGGGAGGGGGGAAGATATCTGGTGGCCCCCTCCTGGACAAGTATCTATCACCTGGTCACTAATAAAACATTCCACACATACCTAAATCTCCTAGAGAGCTGAGATCATCAGAACAACAAGCATACCTAGGATCAATGCACAGGTTACATATTGAAACGCAAAGATAAACTTACTATATCAGTGGCACTGCCCCCCTAATCCATGCGACCGGCCCCTAATCTACATGCAGGGTGCTGGACACATGGATTTCAATTTTTTTTTTTTTTTGGAAGCACATGATTAGAGCCAGAGGCTCTAATTGGCTTAAAAAAAGAGTGGGCTCGGGGCACAGAACACTGCACCCTGAACCCACCCAGTTGTGTGACAATAGCGAATATTCACTACTGTCTTCCTGATTCTCCCCCCAGCCAATCAGGAAGTGGGTCTTAAGACCCAATTGGCCGAGAGGAGAAGTGATCATATTGGCCGCCGAGGAGGAGGAGATGCAGGAGGGAGCTGAAGCTGCCGACGACCTAGATGGGGTAAGTGCAGGACTGGGGGGCAGACGGGCGAGCGACAGGGGTGGCTTGTGGTTTTTTGTATGCCCCTTCCCCAAAAATGGAGCACCAGCCGCCACTCTTATACATAGCGAGAACACAACTTAGACTGTTAGACTGCAAACAGCCTATATATACACATATATTACACTAAGCCCTCATACACACGGGTGTTTTTTAACGCCACGTTTTTGGGCGTTTTTTTGCAGCTCTCCATGTTATTCAATGGCCCTCTAAAAACACTGACGTTTTTGAGCAGTAGAGGGCGTCGGCGTTAGTGAGCTGTAGCTAGAACGCGGGACCAGTGCGTTCCAAAGCTGCAGCGTCATGGCGTTTTTGACGCTGAGCCGGCAAAACGCTCAATAACGTTGCTTAACGTTGTATACACAGCGTTAAGCCTCGTCAGGCATTCTATTCAAAATCAATGGTTCCCTATGGGAGCCCATTGATTTGAATAGAAGCCGCACCAGAAGTCGGATCATGATGATCCGACTTGCGGCGCGACTTGTGTGCTAGGGTTCTTAAAGGGGAACCCCCGCAAAAAAATTGCGTGGGGTTCCCCCCCAAGAGCATACCAGGCTCTTCAATCTGGCATGGATTTTAAGAGGAGCCTCAATGCCGAAAAAACGGCATAGGGTTCCCCCCGAAATCCATACCAGACCCTTATCCGAGCATGCAGCCAGGCAGGCCAGGAAAGGGGGGGGCGAGCGAGTGCCCCTCCTGGACCGTACCAGGTCGCATGCCCTCAACATGGGGAGTATGGGTGCTTTGGGGCAGGGGGGGCACTGTGCCCCCCACCCCAAAGCACCTTGTCCCCATGTTGATGGGGACAAGAGTCTCTTCCCGACAACCCTGGTCGTTGGTTGTCGGGGTCTGCGGGCGGGGGCTTATCGGAATCTGGAAGCCCCCTTTAATAAAATGACCCCCAGATGCTGGCCCCCCACCCTATGTAAATGAGTATGGGGTACATCATACCCCTACCCATTTACCTGGAAAAAAGTGTACCAAAAACACACTACACAGCTTTTTAAAATATTTTATGAAATCAGCTCTGGCGTCTCTTTTCCATCGTCTTCTTTCTTCGGCTCTTTTGCAGGGTCTTCTGCTCTTTTGCCGATGTCTCCTCGGCTAGCTTCTCCCGCTTCTTCTTCTTCTTCTCCTTCTCCTTCTCTTCTAGAGATGTTGACTCGTCGCTCTCTTCCACTCGAATGCCTGGTCTGTGCTGCGCGGTTGCCTTATATTGGCATGGGGCGGGGCCACACGATGACGTCATCATGAGCCCCACCCTCATGGTGTCACATCCTTTAAGGTAAATTTTTCGGCAGCAGGTAATTTTGGGCCGAGGGCAGAAAGCAAAATGCACTGAGGAAATACATAAAAACACAAAGAGAACATGCAGGCTTCATAGACAGGGTCCCATAGGAAGCTGTAGCCAGGACCCCTGTGGTACCAGCTCACAGTACCAGCCACTGAGCCACCATACTGCCTCCTACTCAGTGGTAGAGCCCTGGCCCATCAATGACTGCTATACAAGCACTCTCACCGACAGAACTTTAACCACTTGACCTCCGGAAGATTTTACCCCCTTCAAGACCAGGGCATTTTTTTGCTATTCAGCACTGCGCTACTTTAACTGGTAATTGCGCGGTCATGTAACACTGTACCCAAATTAAATTTATATAATTTTTTTCACACAAAAATATTGCTTTCTTTTGGTGGTAGATGATCACTTTCATTTTTCATTATATTAACAAAAAAAAAGACCAAAAAATTTGAAAAAAAAATATTTTCCACTTTCTGTTCTAAAACATATCCAATAAAAAAAATTAAAAAAATCAAATTTCTTAATAAATTTAGTCCACAATGTATTCTGCTACCTTTCTTTGGTAAAAAATCCAAATAAGTGTATAATAATTAATTTGTGTGAAAGTTATAGCATCTACAAACTATGGTATATACTGTATACTGGAATTTACGCAGCTATAGACATTATACTGTAATGGCGGGGATCAGCAACTTATAGCATGACTGTGATAGTGTGGCAGGCAATCTGACACTAACAGACACTGGCTGGGAGCAGGGTTGTCTTAATGCATGGGCTGGGCACTGTCCAGAGGCCCCAGGTGCATGGGACCCCATGAAAGTCTTGTAGTACATCATACTTGTCAACTGTCCCAGATTTGCTGGGCCAATCGCGCTTTTTACTAAGCTGTGCCCTCCTGACCCCCCTGTACTGTGCCCTCCTGACCCCAGTGTACTGTGCCCTCCTGACTCCAGTGTACTGTGCCCTCCTGTACTGTTCCCTCCTGACCCCCCTGTACTGTGCCCTCCTGAGTCCATGACCCCAGTGTACTGTGCCCTCCTGACCCTAGTGTACTGTGCCCTCCTGACCCCCCTGTACTGTTCCCTCCTGACCCCCCTGTACTGTGCCCTCCTGACCCCCCTGTACTGTGCCCTCCTGAGCCCCTGTACTGTGCCCTCCTGGCCCCCCTGTACTGTGCCCTCTTGACCCCTGTGTACTGTGCCCTTCTGCCTCCACCCCTGTCCTGTGCCCCTTGTGTTAATTAGTCTTTGATTTATGGAATGCTATTTATTAAAATCGATTTTATTGAAAGTACTAACAAATATATGTTTAATTCTATCAACTATTTACACATTAATTCTGGAGAGTATGTGCGTAAATTGGGGCAGGCTGGTAGGGACCCCAGTGCATTAATTTGCCCAGGGGCTCATGATGCTATTAAGACGGCCCTGACTGGGAGGGACACTAGCTGACACTGACGTCGCTAGTGACACTAATACAGTGCTCAGTAATAGTACTGTACTAATGACACTGTACTAATGACACTGGCTGGGAAGGAGTTAAAGTCAAGGGTTAACAGTGTGCCTAACAAGTGTAATGTATGTAATGTGTGCTGCTTTTATTTACTAATCAGGCAGTTTTTTCTCCCTGCTTTTCAGAAACAGCCAGATCCAGTGGCAGCTGGTGCTCAATAATTCAGGAGGGGTGGCAAACCAACAAGGCTGCCCACCCCCCTCAGGAGATGGACACCCCCCCCCCATCCCTGGAGTCCCAGTGGCGGCTGGCGGGTCGGTCAGTCGGGCCTCCCCTGCGTTTCCTCTGCCCGTGCTTCTCCTCCTCCTAGGCCAATAGGATCGCTTCTCCTTTTGGCCAATCAGGAAATGGGTCTCACGACCCCCATCCTGATTGGCTGGGAGGAGAATCAATGTGACAATATATTAATTTGCCATTGTCACACAACTGGGTGGGCTCTGCACCCCGAGCCCACCCTGTTTTTGAAGGCCAATTAGAGCCTCTGGCTCTAATCACGTGCTTCAAAAAAAAATAATCCCCCATTGGAATCCATGCGTCCAGTGCCCTGCATGTAGATCAGGGGGCCGGATGTATGGATGGGGGGGCGGCGCCCGTGAGCCCCCTAATGAACGGGCCGCCACTGGCCAGATCGCTGTTCCTATGCATGCAGAGTTCTGTGTGTTTGTAAACACAGAGCTCTGTGTGCGGTTAGACACAACCGATCAGCTGATTTCAGCCAAAAATCATTGGCTGCAATCTGCTGCCAAACTCACGCTGTGTCCAATCACAACGCGGGTCGGCAGGGGGTGCACCCCAAACCTAGAAGAAGGCCTATCACCTACATGTACATGACTATGCCCATACCTGCCGCCCGCTCAAACTATATTTACTGTGAGTGGTTAAATAGGGATCTAAAGAAGTCATTACCAATTATCTTCCTGATTTCTAAATTCTGCTTTAATTTTCTCCGACAAAATCCCAAAGAAATTCACATAAAATACATTTTTTTTTATTAGGACATACCCGACATCGAT
This sequence comes from Glandirana rugosa, assembly GCA_018402905.1. Taxonomy (NCBI): domain Eukaryota; kingdom Metazoa; phylum Chordata; class Amphibia; order Anura; family Ranidae; genus Glandirana; species Glandirana rugosa. The sequence continues at coordinate 57,467 of BLSH010023768.1, forward strand.
TTCCACAGCATCCCTCCCCACAGCAACCTTTACCGCCCGCCCGAATGGCGTTGCAAGATGGACACAACATCTGTAGGGATACAAGATAGGAATCAGAAACATTGCAAACTACCATATAGATAGTATATATATATATATATATATATATATATATATATATACTACGTCCTCCTTGTAGGAGGAGCACAGACCCATAGCTCTAGGGTTGCCACCTTTTCTTCAAGTCAAACCCAAACACTTTAGCGGCTTTTTTAAGTATAAACTATACAAAGATTTTGCTATTAAATAACATTTCTAATCGTTTGAAGTTTGTAACAAGCGTCCCCCTTTGCATCAGAGTCCACAGAGTTCTCCTTTTACATTGCAATCCACAGAGCTCCCCTTTTACATCTGAACTCTCAGAATTCCCATTTACTGTAAGGCTCCATGCACACTGAAGCTGATAAACAATTGTTTTTGGGTGCTTTTCTTAACAGCCCATAAATGCCCCTCTATGTTATCTTATGTGTCCATGCACACATGGACGTTTATTGTCATTTATCAGCATGGGCTGTTGCCTGAACGCCCTAAAATCGCATTCAAGAGTTGTTCTTCTGACCAAGAAAAACGCTGAAAGCTTAAAAACCCTCAAAAGCACTCATAAAGGCTCCAAAATGCTAACGCCCAAAAACACTCAATAATGCTGCCGCTCAAAAACGCTAAAAAAAAAAAAAAGCTGGTAAAAGCTGAAAAACTCACTACAAAGCTACTGACGTTTTTAGAACTTTTTTTACATCCAGTATGCAAGGAGCCTAAGGGGGGACTCTGATGTAAGGGGGAACAATGAGAACTCTGATGTACGGAAAGGACTCTGATGTAAGGGGGAGCACTGTGGACTCTGGTGTAAAGGGGAGCTCTGATGTAAGGGGTGCTCTGAGAACCCTGATTTACCTTGGTGTACTTACTCAGAGGCAGGAGAGAGAAGGGGGAGACTTCAGTCACAGACAGGGGGGGATGTTGAGCTCACTCACCCCTTAGCATTCATCACCTCTCATCCAGATGTATCTGAGGCTGCTGGACTTCAAATTTCCGGCCCCCGCTTTCCTTTTCTGTGGCACAGCACCGGGGATTGGCAGTGGGGGCAGACACAGAGGGGTAGTGGCGAGAGGAAGAGGTGCAGATCGAGCCCTCTCTCCTCTCCCGTCTGTGTGTGTGTGTTTGGGGGGGTTGTCAGTGCTGGCTTTGGGCAGTGTGAAAAAGAGTGTAACAGAAACTCTCAGCTTAGACAACCCTGCTGGGAAGCCATGGGCCAGTCTGAAGAATGTGTCTGGCTTCAGGCAGTCTGAAACCCGGAAGCATGAGTCCAAACCTGAACGGTCCGGGTGAATCCCGGACAGGTGGCAACCCTACATAGCTCCCTTCTATCCCTGTCTTTAGATATAAACAGGTAACCTGTTACTCACAAATAATCCAGCGCCTCCAATGCCCGCCATCAGCCAGACTTGCATAGTGATGTGGTCGGTCCATTTGGTCTCCCCATTAGGAAACATCAGTAACAAGTTGGCGATGATGCCTATGAACGCCATGGGCAACAGCGCCAGCCCGACGAATCGAGAACATTTCCCCGTACACATTTTGGAGGCTCCTCTGGGATGGAGAACCCGATGTTAATTCTCTGTAAATCCGTTGTGTGTTTTCTCCACACTGTATGTTGGTTTAATGATAAGGAGATGGGCAAAGTTCATGGAAGTTATCAGTCATGGTTAGGGGACGGGTCCAGGCAGAGGAGGGGGAGCGATGGATAACAAGGAGAGATCACACAATGCCGACAAGAGATAATTATTATTGACAGGAAACAAGAATGAAAATCTGTTCATAAAAAAAAAATCTGAAAAATCCAAAAATTATTTAATGGGAAGAATAAGGACAGCTAAACCGTTCCTTGGGCACCTCCAAGGCACCCCGATCTCTATCTCGGCATTTGGTCTTTCCCGTTATCGCAGCTCAATAAAGTGACTTCATCCTCCATGCACGTAGGCAGTCAGGTGATGGAAATGGCACTTCAAGCTGATGCTTTTTTGAACCACCTGATTGGCTGATGTTATAGTAGACATATGACCATTACTACCAAACAACGTAATCATCGTCCATTATTGGTCACCCATAGGGGACATTCCAGGCACAATGAAGATTAAGGAGGAGCTTCAGGTTTGGATCCACCAAGAACTTGAGTGGTTCGCAGTTCACCAGTTTATCCCCCCACACGGCAAAAGTCTGACAGGGGAGGATCTTCGGCGTGGGTCTAAAGTTGGGTACACATTATCCAATTTTCTGTAGATTTTTTCCTTCAGATTTACCAAAACCATATAATATGAGGTCAACCCTTAGGAGATTCAATTTGTATGTAATCAGGCAGGCCCTTACCCTACATGGTTTTGGTAAATCTGAAGGAAACCTGACAATAGTGTGTATGGGGTCTAAGGGCTCATTTACTACCATATACACTATACAACTTTTGTTGTGAGATCTCCTTTGGATTTACCAAAACCATGTAATGCAAGGGCCTGCCTGATTGCAACTCCTAAGGTTTGACCTCATATTAAATGGTTTTGGTAAATCTGAAGGGAAAAATCTACAGAAAATTGGATAGTGTGTATCCAGCTTAACACACATTACAGTGCCTAACGCTTTCACATGCTTTTTTGATGCATTTTTGATTCTTCTGTGATGCTTTGGTGATGCTTTTCTGAAGCGTTAATGAAGCTCGGCAAATGGCCTGTGTGTGTTGATTTTCTATTTGTTTTAACCACTTCCCGACCACGTGCTGCCGTTTTACAGCGACAGTGGGACTCTATTCCATGAATCGCCGCAAATAAACAGCGATTCGCGGACGCCGTACTCTACAGGAGTGTGCCCGCGGCATGGGTGGACCCGATGTGCGCCGGTGAGCCGCGATGACCTGCCAGAGTGAAAGAACGGGGAACCGCCGATGTAAACATTGCGGTTCCCCGCTCTGTCAGTGGTCATGTAAGAGATCTACTGATCTCTGTCACTGGGATCAGTTAGACCTCTTATGCCCATGGCAGCCCAGCCCCCCACAGTTAGAACATGCCTAGGGAACACACTGAACCCCTTCACTGCCCCCTGCATTTTAACCCCTTCTCTGCCAATGACATTTATACAGTAATCAGTGGATATTTACATTTCTGATCGGTCTATAAATGTCAATGGTCCCAAAAAAGTGTCAAAAATGTCCGACATGTCTGCTGCAATATCGCAGTACCGCTAAAAATCGCAGATCGCCGCCATTACTAGTAAAAAAAAAAATGTAAAAACCTCAGAAATGAATTCTCATTTTCATGTTTGTAAACACGGCAACAAACCAATCAATAAACGCCGATTGCGATTTTTTTTACCACAAATATGAGGAAGAATATAAACCGGCCAAAACCGATGAATACATTTGTTTTTTTATATTTTTTTTGGATTTGTATTTTAGCAAAAAGTAAGAAATATATATATTTTTTTTTTTTGCTAAATTGACGCTCTTTTTTTGTTTATAGCGGTGATCAGAAATGACGCAGAGGTGATCAAATACCACCAAAAGAAAGCTCTATTTGTGGGAAAAAAAGGACGCAAATTTTGTTTGGGTACAACGTCGCACGACTGCGCAATTGTCAGTTAAAGCGACGCAGCGCCGAATTGCAAAAAGTGCTCTGGTCCTACAGTGGGAAATCCTTCCAGGGCTGAAGTGGTTAAAGGGGCCTTGGAGAACCCAGGCTCAGTAGTACCTCTGTTCAGCAGATCCCCAGCTAATTAGTACCATCATTCGGAAGATCTCCTGCTCAGTAGTACCCCCAGCTCTGCTGATGCCCTACCCAGTAGTAACCCCAACTCTGCTGATCCTCCTCTCTTTCTGGTCCATGCTCAACTCCTGCTATAGCGCTCCCATACTGCTCAATACGTGTGACATCTGCTAGCTTCTCCTGCTCTGCTCCCCCAACTCTGCTGATCCTCTGCTGCTCAGTCCTCTCTTTCCTTCCTTCCAATCCCCACTCACCTTCCGCTACAGCGTTCCCATGTTGCACATCACGTGTGCCATCTGCTGGTTGCTCCGCTGCAGTCCAGACCCCGCTAAAGCTCCTGCTGCTCCACACTGCACACCAGATGTGACATCTGCACCAGACACTCCTAGAATACAGTTGTGTTCAAAATAAAAGCAGTCCAGCGTCACCAACCAGATCAATCACTGTTTTTGGTATAAATTATATTTATTTATAAAATATATTTATATAAATATATAACCTATCAGTGTGAGGCGAGGAGAACCGATCAGCAGCATCTCCTCGCAGCAGAGAGTGTACTGGATCAGTGCCCTGATTATCAATGTAGCCCCAGCAGTGCCCATCAGTGCCACCAATCAATGCCCATCAGGGATGCCAGTCCATGCTGCCTATCAGTGCCTGCTCATCAGTGGTGCCCATCAGTGCCGCCTATCTGTGTCGCCTTTCATTGCCCAAAAGTGCCGTCTATCGGTGCCACCTATCAGTGCCCATCAGTGCCCATCAGTATGGCATATTAGTGCCTCCTCATCAGTACCACCTAATCAGTACCCTTCAGTGCCATCTCATCAATGCCCATAAGTGCAGCCTATCAGTGCCCATCAGTGAAGGAGAGAAATTACTTATTTACAAAATTTACTAAGAAATAAAAAACCCAGCAGTGATTAAATACCACCAAAAGAAAGCTCTATTTGTGTGAAATAATGATAAAGATGTCATATGGGTACAGTGTTGTATTTGTCATTCAAAGTGTGATATTGCTGAAAGCTGAAAACTGGCCTGGGCAGGAAGGGGGTAAAAGTGCCCGGTACTGAAGCAGATAGGAGGGGAATGAGCAATGGCAGCCTATGTATTTTCTTGCATGACACCTACGTAATGTGAAAAGCTCCTGGCAGTCCCTATCAGTCGGGGGAACCACAATAATGAATATTTCTTCCTTTGTTCTTCCTTAGTACAGGCAATGATGGGGGGGCGGCAGTTTTCCTATAGATAAGGTGGTGACTCCCACTATTATAGATCTCCTTCTTATCACATTCTGAAAATAACACCGTTATCTCGGTAGAGTTTGGACTAATAACCCCGTCAGGTATAAATGTCCCGGGCTATCTAATCAGAATCAGGACGGGCTGTAAACCATGTAGGTGTGTAATATACGGCCCAGGCTAGCCCACATTAGGCGTCACTGGTACTGCCTGGCACAGCCTCTAAAAACATACCCATGAATTCTCTAATGCCCACCCATATCATGCACCCCCTTCTACTGCTTCCTGGCTCTTATGTTGACTCGGTGCATTGTGCTGATACAAGGTCCTGCGACACCCAAGGTGACCGCCAAAATGCAATCATCATCAAAGGAGCTGAGACAGATGATGCTTGCATATCCATGTGTGTATTGGCTGGGCCAGCACAGAGTGATACTCTGCAGAGTGAAGGGATCGGTGTGGATAAGAGTGATACTCTGCAGAGGGCAGTGATCAGTACGGAGAAGAGTGATACTCTGCAGAGGGCAGTGATCAGTACGGAGAAGAGTGATACTCTGCAGAGGGCAGTGATCAGTACGGAGAAGAGTGATACTCTGCAGAGGGAAGTGATCAGTACGGAGAAGAGTGATACTCTGCAGAGGGAAGTGATCAGTACGGAGAAGAGTGATACTCTGCAGAGGGAAGTGATCGGTATGGAGAAGAGTGATACTCTGCAGAGGGAAGTGATCGGTATGGAGAAGAGTGATACTCTGCAGAGGAAAGTGATCGGTATGGAGAAGAGTGATACACTGCAGAGGGAAGTGATCGGTGAGGAGAAGAGTGATACTCTGCAGAGGGAAGTGATCGGGGAGAAGAGTAATGCTCTGCAGAGGGAAGTGATCAGTATGGAGAAGTGATAGTCTGCAGAGGGAAGTGATCGGTATGGAGAAGAGTAATGCTCTGCAGAGGAAAGTGATCAGTATGGAGAACAGTGATACTCTGCATAAGGAAGTGATCGGCGAGGAGAAGAGTGATACTCTGCAGAGGGAAGTGATCAGTATGGAGAACAGTGATACTCTGCATAAGGAAGTGATCGGGGAGAAGAGTGATACTCTGCAGAGGGAAGTGATCAGTATAGAGAAGTGATAGTCTGCAGAGGGAAGTGATCGGTAAGGAGAAGAGTAATGCTCTGCAGAGGGAAGTGATCAGTATGGAGAACAGTGATACTCTGCATAAGGAAGTGATCGGGGAGAAGAGTGATACTCTGCAGAGGGAAGTGATCAGTATAGAGAAGTGATAGTCTGCAGAGGGAAGTGATCGGTAAGGAGAAGAGTAATGCTCTGCAGAGGGAAGTGATCAGTATGGAGAACAGTGATACTCTGCATAAGGAAGTGATCGGGGAGAAGAGTGATACTCTGCAGAGGGAAGTGATCAGTATAGAGAAGTGATAGTCTGCAGAGGGAAGTGATCGGTATGGAGAAGAGTAATGCTCTGCAGAGGGAAGTGATCAGTATGGAGAACAGTGATACTCTGCATAAGGAAGTGATCGGCGAGGAGAAGAGTGATACTCTGCAGAGGGAAGTGATCAGTATAGAGAAGTGATAGTCTGCAGAGGGAAGTGATTGGCGAAGAGAAGAGTGATACTCTGCAGAGGGAAGTGATCAGCATGGAGAAAAGTGATAGTCTGCAGAGGGAAGTGATCGGTGAGGAGAAGAGTGATACTCTGTAGGGCAGTGGTTCTCAACTCCGGTCCTCAGGACCCACTAACAGGCCAGGTTTGCAGGATAACTGAAATACATCACAGGTGATATCATTTGCTGCTCAGTGATTGCAGTATTCCAGTCTGCATCTCCCCAAGGTAATACTTAAAATCTGGCCTGTTGGTGGGTCCTGAGGACTGGAGTTAAAAACCACTGCTGTAGGGGGAAGTGATCAGTATGGAGAAGAGTAATACTCTGCAGAGGGAAGTGATCGGTACAGAGAAGAGTAATACTCTTCAGAGGGAAGTGATCGGTACAGAGAAGAGTAATACTCTGCAGAGGGAAGTGATCGGTATGGAGAAGAGTGATACCCTGCAGAGGGAAGTGATCGGGAGGGGAGTAAAACTCTGCAAAGGGAAGTGATTGATTAGAGGAGGAGTGATACTCTGCAGAGAAAAGAGATCAGTACGGAGAGGAGTGATGCTCTGCAGAAGGTAAGTGATTGGTAAGTAAAGGTGTGATGCTCTGCAGGGAGGAGTGCTGAGTATAGAGAGGGAGTGATACTCTGCAGAGATAGAAGTAATCAGTAAGAAGTGGAGTAATGCTGTGCAGAAAGAAGTGATCAGTAAGGAGGGGAGTGATATTCTGCAGAGAGAAGTGCTTAGTAAGTAGAGGATTGATATTCTACAGAAAGAAGGGATGAGTATGGAGGGGAGTGTTACTCTGCAGAGAGAAGTGCTCAGTAAGTAGAGGAGTGAAATGCTGCAAAGACGATTAAGCAGTATAGAGGGAGTGATACTCTGCAGAGAGGAGTTTTCAGTACAGAGAGGAGTGATGCTCAGCAGAAAGAAGTGAGCAGTATGGAGGAAAGTGATACTCTCCAGAGAGTGGTAATTAGTATGGAAGGGTGTGATAGTCTGCAGGGAGAAGTGATCAGAACAGAGGGGAGTGATGCTCTGAAGGGAGAAGTGATCAGAACAGAGGAGAGTGATACTCTGCAGGGAGAAGTGATCAGAACAAAGGGCAGTGATGCTCAGCAGGGAGAAGTGATAAGAACAGAGGGGAGTGATACTCTGCGGGGAGAAGTGATCAGAACAGAGGGGAGTGATGCTCTGGAGGGAGAAGTGATCAGAACAAAGGGGAGTGATGCTCTGCAGGGAGAAGTAATCAGAACAAAGGGGAGTGATGTTCTGCAGGGAGAAGTGATCAGAACAAAGGGGAGTGATGCTCTGCCGGGAGAAGTGATCAGAACAGAGGAGAGTGATGCTCTGCAGGGAGAAGTAATCAGAACAAAGGGGAATGATGCTCTGCAGGGAGAAGTGATCAGAACAAATGGGAGTGATGCTCAGCAGGGAGAAGTGATCAGAACAGAGGAGAGTGATGCTCTGCAGGGAGAAGTGATCAGAACAGAGGGGAGTGATGTTCTGCAGGGAGAAGTGATCAGAACAAAGGGGAGTGATGCTCTGCCGGGAGAAGTGATCAGAACAGAGGAGAGTGATGCTCTGCAGGGAGAAGTGATCAGAACAAAGAGGAGTGATGCTCTGCCGGGAGAAGTAATCAGAACAAAGGGGAGTGATGTTCTGCAGGGAGAAGTGATCAGAACAAAGGGGAGTGATGTTCTGCAGGGAGAAGTGATCAGAACAAAGGGGAGTGATGTTCTGCAGGGAGAAGTAATCAGAACAAAGGGTAGTGATGTTCTGCAGGGAGAAGTGATCAGAACAGAGGGGAGTGGTGCTCTGCAGGGAGAAGTGATCAGAACACAGGGGAGTGATGCTCTGCAGGGAGAAGTGATCAGAACAAAGGGGAGTGATGCTCTACATGGATAAGTGATCAGAACAGAGGAGAGTGATGCTCTGCAGGGAGTAGTGATCAGAACAAAGGGGAGTGATGCTCTGCATGGATAAGTGATCAGAACAGAGGAGAGTGATGCTCTGCAGGGTGAAGTGATCAGAACAAAGGGCAGTGATGCTCAGCAGGGAGAAGTGATCATAAGAGAGGGGAGTGATGCTCTGCATGGAGAAGTAATCAGAACAAAGGGCAGTGATGCTCAGCAGGGAGAAGTGATCAGAACAGAGGAGAGTAATGCTCTGCAGGGAGAAGTGATCAGAACAAAGGGGAGTGATGCTCTGCATGGATAAGTGATCAGAACAGAGGAGAGTGATGCTCTGCAGGGAGTAGTGATCAGAACAAAGGGGAGTGATGCTCTACATGGATAAGTGATCAGAACAGAGGAGAGTGATGCTCTGCCGGGAGAAGTGATCAGAACAAAGGGGAGTGATGCTCTGCAGGGAGAAGTGATCGGAACAAAGAGAAGTGATGCTCTGCAGGCAGAAGTGATCAGAACAAAGTGGAGTGATGCTCTGCCGGGAGAAGTGATGAGAACAGAGGATAGTGATGCTCTGCAGGGAGACGTGATCAGAACAAAGGGGAGTGATGCTCTGCAGGGATAAGTGAGCAGAACAGAGGAGAGTGATACTCTGCAGGGAGAAGTGATCAGAACAAAGGGGAGTGATGCTCTGCAGGGAGAAGTGATCAGAACAAAGGGGAGTGATACACTGCAGGGAGAAGCGATCAGAACACAGGGGAGTGATGCTCTGCAGGGAGAAGTGATCAGAACAAAGGGGAGTGATGCTCTGCAGGGAGAAGTGATCAGAACAGAGGGGAGTGATGCTCTGCAGGGAGAAGTGATCAGTACAGAAGAGATTGATGCTCTGCAGGGAGAAGTGATCAGAACACAGGGGAGTGATGCTCTGCAGGGAGAAGTGATCAGAACACAGGGGAGTGATGCTCTGCAGGGAGAAGCGATCAGAACACAGGGGAGTGATGCTCTGCAGGGAGAAGTGATCAGAACAAAGGGGAGTGATGCTCTGCCGGGAGAAGTGATCAGAACAGAGGAGAGTGATGCTCTGCAGGGAGAAGTAATCAGAACAAAGGGGAATGATGCTCTGCAGGGAGAAGTGATCAGAACAAAGGGGAGTGATGTTCTGCAGGGAGAAGTGATCAGAACAAAGGGGAGTGATGTTCTGCAGGGAGAAGTGATCAGAACAAAGGGGAGTGATGTTCTGCAGGGAGAAGTGATCAGAACACAGGGGAGTGATGCTCTGCAGGGAGAAGCGATCAGAACACAGGGGAGTGATGCTCTGCAGGGAGAAGTGATCAGAACACAGGGGAGTGATGCTCTGCAGGGAGAAGCGATCAGAACACAGGGGAGTGATGCTCTGCAGGGAGAAGTGATCAGAACAGAGGGGAGTGATGCTCTGCAGGGAGGAGTCGGTTAATTTTTAAAGGGCTGCCTAACTCCAAGCAATGCACGCCAGCATATGAAAGGAGGTTATTGTGCCACCCTGTGGGCATATCAGGTGCTGCACTGAAGGCCTTCCATAATTTTGACCCCCTCAGCTCTAGATGTTCAGTGGTTCTACGCTCTGTTGAAATAGCCTTGTTGTGCTGCCTCTCTCTCTCTGTCCATTATTTCACCTGCGTGTTTTCCCTTGATTGGCTGCTCCATCTGACACTGAATCCTGCATAATAAACTGATGGGACAGAATTAGGAGATTGGGAGGGTAGACTATGTTCAGCACATGCAGGAATGGGATGCAGAAAGGTATGACAGTGAAGAGGATGTACAGAAGTGTGGAGGCAGTAGCGGCTGGTGGGTTCTTCTATTGGGGGGGGGGGGGGGGTCAGCAAACAGAAGACAACCCCCTCCCGCGCGCGTGCATGCGTGCGTCTGGCTGCACAGAATAGACTACCCATAGTCCAGCGCCCTGATATGTACATCAGGGGGCCGGACGCATGAATAGGGTGGCAGCATCTGTGCGCCCTCTATGGACTGGCCGCCACTGGTGGAGAGGGTATGACAGTGGGCAGTATGTACAGGAGAGGAGTGTGGAGGGTATGACAGTGGGCAGTATGTACAGGAGAGGAGTGTGGAGGGTATGACAGTGGGCAGTATGTACAGGAGAGGAGTGTAGAGGGTATGACAGTGGGGAGTATGCACCTTACAGGAGTGTAGAGGGGATGACAGTGGGTAGTATGTACAGGAGAAGAGTGTGGAGGGTATGACAGTAGGCAGTATGTACAGGAGAAGAGTGTGGAGGGTATGACAGTGGGCAGTATGTACAGGAGAGGAATGTGGAGGGATGACAGTGGGTAGTATGTAAAGGAGAGGACTGTAGAGGATATGCCAGTGGGCAGTAAGTACAGGAGAGGAGTGTGGAGGGTATGCCAGTGGGCAGTATGCACAGGAGAGGAGTGTGGAGGGTATGCCAGTGGGCAGTATGTACAGGAGAGGAGTGTTGAGGGGATGACAGTGGGCAGTATGTACAGGACAGGAGTGCAGAAGGGATGACAGTGGGCAGTATGTACAGGAGAAGAATGTGGAGGGTATGACAGTGGGCAGTATGTACAGTAGAGGAGTGTGGAGGGTATGACAGTGGGCAGTATGTACAGGAGAGGAGTGTGGAGGGTATGACAGTGGGCAGTATGTACAGGAGAGGAGTGTGGAGGGGATGGCAGTGGGTGGTATGTAAGGGAGAGGAGTGTAGAGGGTATGACATTGAGCAGTAAGTACAGGAGAGGCGTGTGGAGGGGATGGCAGTGAGCAGTATATACAGGAGAGGAGTGTGGAGAGTATGACAGTGGGCAGTATGTACAGTAGAGGAGTGTGGAGGGGATGACAGTGGGCAGTATGTACAGGAGAGGCATTTTGAGGGGATGACAGTGGGCAGTATGTACAGGAGAGGAGTGTGGAGGGGATGGCAGTGGGCAGTATGTACAGGAGAGGAGTGTAGAGGATATGACAGTGGGCAGTATGTACAGGAGAGGACTGTGGAGGGTATGACAGTGGGCAGTAGTATATACATGAGAGGACTGTGGAGGGTATGCCAATGGGCAGTATATACAGGAGAGGACTGTGGAGGGTATGCCAATGGGCAGTATGTACAGGAGAGGAGTGTGGAGGGTATGCCAGTGGGCAGTATATACAGGAGAGGACTGTGGAGGGTATGACAGTGGGCAGTATATACAGGAGAGGATTGTGAAGGGTATGACAGTGGGCAGTATGTACCGGAGAGGAGTGTGGAGGGTGTGACAGTAGGCAGTATATACAGGAGAGGAGGGTATGACAGCAGGCAGTATATAAAGGAGAGGACCGTGGAGGGTATGACATTGAGCAGTAAGTACAGGAGAGGAGTGTGGAGGGGATGGCAGTGAGCAGTATATACAGGAGAGGACTGTGGAGGGGATGACAGTGGGCAGTATATACAGGAGAGGAGTGTGGAGAGTATGACAGTGGGCAGTATGTACAGTAGAGGAGTGTGGAGGGGATGACAGTGGGCAGTATGTACAGGAGAGGCATTTTGAGGGGATGACAGTGGGCAGTATGTACAGGAGAGGAGTGTGGAGGGGATGGCAGTGGGCAGTATGTACAGGAGAGGAGTGTAGAGGATATGACAGTGGGCAGTATGTACAGGAGAGGGGAGAAGACATGTATGACGGGTGACAGTATAGGAGATGTGAGGAGAGGAC
>BLSH010023768.1:71643-81802 GCA_018402905.1 Glandirana rugosa
CGGGTGACAGTATGGGAGGTGTCTGGAGAGGACATGTATGACGGGTGACGGTATGGGAGGTGTGAGGAGGACATGTATGACGGGTGACAGTATGGGAGGTGCCAGGAGAGGACATGTATGACGGGAGACGGTACAGGAGAGGTCTGTGGAGGGTATGACAGTGGGCAGTATGTACAGGTAATGACAGTGGGCAGTATATAAAGGAGAGGAGTGTGGAGGGTATGACAGTAGGCAGTATATAAAGGAGAGAACTGTGGAGGGTATGACAGTGGGCAGTATATAAAGGAGAGAACTGTGGAGGGTATGACAGTGGGCAGTATTTACCAGAGAGGAGTGTGGAGGGTGTGACAGTGGGCAGTATGTACAGGAGGAGTGTGGAGGGTATGACAGTGGGCAGTATATAAAGTAGAGAACTGTGGAGGGTATGACAGTCGGCAGTATGTACCAGAGAGGAGTGTGGAGGGTGTGACAGTGGGCAGTATATACAGGAGTGGATTGTTGAGGGTATGACAGTGGGCAGTATATACAGGAGAGAACTGTGGAGGGCATGACAGTGGGCAGTATGTACAGGAGAGGAGTGTAGAGGGTATGACAGTGGGCAGTATGTACAGGAGAGGAGTGTGGAGGGTATGGCAGTGGGCAGTATATACAGGAGAGGAATGCGGAGGGGATGCCAGAGTCCTAATATACATAATTAACCCCTTCCACATACTATGAAAACCATTGAGGTTCCAAATCTACATTGAAACCCATTGGCTGTAATGTATTAAGATCATAGATCACTTAACCTACCAAAAAAATTCAGCATTAATTCCCAATTTCATCCCCCCGTTGGCCTAGTTACATAATCGATGGCCATACATTGTAGATGAGACATTGAATGTCTGAGTAATGGTAGTTCTACCAACGTCTCCTATATTGTCAGTCTATATGATCTTACAGCTTCTGTATATCAGAGAGACCACAAGGACATTTTATTAAATAAATGACGCCCCAGCTTTGCCATAGTAAATCATGTTTGACTGGAATAGAACGGTCCCTATGAGTCAGGAATGTATAAAACATAAGCAGAGAAACAAGCACTTGCATTCGCCCCCCGAAAAAGTAATATGGCCTCTTTCAGGCTTGCGGTGCTGCTTACCACCCTCTAAAAAGTGATCCACAGTGGGTCGCTTTTTAGAGGGCGTCAAGGAAGCGTTACAGCTTTACACTGTTCTCTTTAACACACTGGTGCAGACAAGCCGGAACAGACTGAAGTGCGGAGGGTGACGGAAGATTACATGCTGGCAGGAATTCACAGAATCACTGAAGTAGGAAAAGGACAGGGGAAACACGAGGATCGCAGGCACAGGCGCAGGGGTCACAAAGATGGATTCAAACTGTAAACTGAAGATACTGGGAGTGCTGGGATACTGAGACACACAGGAGCTGGGTACGGGCTGGACAGACACTGGGCCTTTCACTAAATGCAGGCCACCCACCTGAAACGCATTTTTTGTATAATATAGCAGTGCCTTTTGTTCTTTTTTTGTGTAGCGCCCTCCTAAGCTGCTAGGATGTTAGGCAAAATGTATTTTTTGGCTCCTCTGTAATCATTGGAGCAGCTGTTGATTTCTTTGGGCTGTTCTGGATCTCACAGCTTGCAGATTTGATTGCTTCCCTCTTCCTTCTAGAGGCTTCTAAAACATAGGGGGCTGGGAGAGTCAAATGGACAGTGTGTATATTTATTGTGCTGCAGCCAATCCCTGGGGAGGAGTGCCCAGTAGAGATGTGCAGGACAAATTTTGTTTAGTTTCTCTTCTAATTCGTTCGTAGATTTAATAATTGAGTTTAAGTTCGAATTTGAGATGGAAACATATTGCAATAAATACAGCAAGGTATAAAAGTGCAATATGATGATGATTACTACATAGGTGGCTTTATAGAATAGAATAAAACAGAACAGAACAAAAATAAAATAGAAAATATAATAAAATTGAATAGAAAAAGAATATAAATCTGTTCTATTCCTTTCTATTTTCATTTTTTTCTAATCTAATCTTATTTTCTATTCAGTTTTATTCTATTCTTTTTTATGCTGTTCTGTTCTATAAAATCAGCCTAAGTAGGAATCATCATCTTATTTCACTTTTATACATTATTGTATTTATTGCAATAGGTTTCCATTTTCAAAATTCAAGTTCCGGTAATTCAATTCCTTAGAATTTATTTTGGATTCACTGAAATTCGTTACTATTGTTATCCGGGGGTTTTGCATACATCGGAATAATGAAAATGTTGCCTCAATTTTGATTCGTAACAAAACAAATTACACATGTCTAGTGCCCAGTAGGTGGCTGGATGGGCACATAAATAGTCTGGGGCCTGGAGCAGACCTGTCTTGTCCTGCTGGAAAAGTTCCTACCTTTTTTATGCTGCTCCTTTTGAGACAGCTTGCTGGAGTTGCAGTAGTTCATTGAGGTCCTTGCTGTGGCATAGTTGGGGGGGGGGGGCTATGTCTAATCAACTTGGGAGCTAACCAAGCAGTCTCACTGAAGGATATGGTTTGAGGGCTCACTGGAGAATGCCCAGTGGAAGCTGGAAAGTGTGAAGCTGTCCTGAGGTATTGTATTACCCCCTCCCACACTGAGTGTCTGGTATAAGATAAGTACTGAGCAGTTGCCCTGAAGCACAGAGACACCTGAAGGAAACTGAGGGAGTTCAGCTGTCCTGGATCGACATTGTGAGAATAGACCGGAGCTCAGGATCCAAGTGACTGTGCAGAGAAGCCTAGTTAAGAGTGTCCTCCTGTTGCTATTCAGCGTGCCTTGAACATCTCAAACCACCCTCACCCCTCTCCCATCCCTAGTTCTACAAGCAATAAACTACAAAGACAACCCTTAGACAGTTTATTCAAGACAAAGTTGATGGATTGTTGCTTTTATGACCGGAGGCTTCTGCACCGACTGGGAAAGAAACATTTAAATCAGCGCCCCCTACAGGGGTAGAGCATTTGTTAATTAGGGGGTTACCTGACCATAAACATGGAACCATTTTGAAGAATAAAGACTGATTTATGATAAAAATGAATACAAGTTGCTCATTTAAAAGGGTTTATTCTTTAATAATATATTTTCTCCCACCCCCTACAACTCCCAAAGTTTTTTATTCCAACTTTTAGGTTTCATTTGACCAAACTCTTTTCAGCACTGGAAAAGTTTTTTTGTGTGAACAGGGCGATCCAGGCACCCCTTACAGTACGGCTTTTCACGGCTCTCTTGGAACCAGTTCCACAAAAGTCCAGAAGAACCGGTCAAGGTGAGGAGTCAATGCCCTTGTCGTCAATGGTCACAGCTAGATTCCTGCTGGAAAACACCCAGGAGGAGACTTCTTCAGGAGCTGGTCACACACTGGGCATGCAGCAGTCTTTTAAGGGTTTCATCCCCCACTGTAAACGGATATGTATTAAAAAGAGTTCTTCTGAAGGCGACCTGGAGAGTGGGCCAGTGTGGAGTGCATTCCTGTTTACTGATCAGCCACCAGGACCAGGTGAAGGGCCAAGGGGATCAGTTAAAGTTAAATTTAAAGTGGAAATTGCCTGAGCTAAAAGGGTTAAACTCAAAAGGCCACTGCTGGTGGTGTCCAGAGCCTTGCTGGTTCTCGGGGTCCAGAGGGTCTTCTCCAGCGTCCACCTTCTGACGCATCTCTGAAAGAGGCAAGGAGAGGATCAAAGGTAGCTGTATACAAAGCTAGATCAGCCATTTTCAGCCTATTTTTTTTTTTTACTGTGGGTGTTCCCTTGAAATAGTTTGGGTGTGAGGGAATCCCTCCTGCAATTATGTTTACGATTTGCGGTACATTAGTGGTCAGAGAGAGGGAATGGCTTGCTTACTTAATGAGAATGCCTATTACAGTGGAGGTCAGTGTAGGGCTTCCATATTTTGGGGGACAATGGTGGTCAGTGTACGGCTTCCATACTTTGGGGGTCAATCTTGGTCAGTGTAGGGCCTTTATTCTTTGGGGAATAATGCTG
The DNA here is from genome assembly GCA_018402905.1 of Glandirana rugosa. NCBI lineage: Eukaryota > Metazoa > Chordata > Amphibia > Anura > Ranidae > Glandirana > Glandirana rugosa. Next base: position 75,656 of record BLSH010023768.1, read on the forward strand.
GTCAGTGTAGGGCCTCCATACTTTGGGGGTCAATAGTGGTCAGTGTAGGGCCTTCATACTTTGGGGGACAATGGTAGTCAATGTAGGGACTTCCTTCTTTGGGGAACAATGGTGGTCAGTGTAGGGCCTAGACTTAGCACACTCACATGCACTAGCTCTCCCTTGTTGCAGTAGCTCTGAGGCAAGAAATGCTGCGATGGAGGAGATGGTGGACCACACATAAGCAGGGGTTTGAGAGCATGCTCCTGCGATGGTGGGAGTGAGCAATAATGGCTGGAATTGTCTTAGCAACAAGGCAGGGTGGGATTATGCCATCTTTGGGAGTTTGGCCAGGCTTCTGGAGGTACATAAATGGCCTACACCTATAGCAAGGGAATTACTTAACTGTGGTCAAAGCTGCACAGTTTGTTTTTCTCTATAGGCACCCACACAATCCGTTTTTAGCTAAGGTTAACTAACCCTTTAATCAGTACCCTTAAACATTTCCCTTAGAGCTCTACAATCAGTGTGGAGCATGAGCTTTGCTAAATGCAGAGCAATAGGTCTGATTTAGTAAGGGCTGTGTTCCACACAGAGCTTGAAAATACTTTGTTTTTCCATGTAAATATGAAATATTGCACTACAGGAAAGCGGTAGTCTTTACCTGGGTCTGTTAACACTTCTTTGGCAGCTGCAATATCAATGAATTTCTTCTCAGCTTCTCTTTTTTCCTCCTCTGACTGAAAGTTGTCTGGGTGCCACTGCTGTGCCAACTTCCTGTATGCTTTGATCACTTCCTGCTTGTTGGCATTTCTATGAAAAAGTAATGCTAGAGTCACCACGGTCTGTCCTCATGACACATGCACTATGTACGCAGATCAATGCGGTTGCTGTGGAGGTTACCTCTTTACGCCCAGGATCTTGTAGTAATCTCGTTTCCGGGACTGTTTGAGCAGCTTCTGAGCCCTCTCCAGACCTTCCTTTATTTCCTCATTCTCTCCATTCAGTTCTTTTGCTTGCTGGAAATCCTCCACCGCTGCCAGAGAAAAGACAACAAAGCAAAATAGGATTATTTAATTTAATGGGAGAAGCTCTGCAACGTCCTCTGAAAGCTGAAGTGCTATGTATGAATAAAATATACCCCCCCCCTTTCTCCCTGATCAACATGCATTCAAAATGTTTCCAAATAATTTTGTTTTTAAGAAAAACCTCTTTTAAGACCAAGTGATGTCAGCCTGCTGGTTATTTCTCCCAATTATGTGGAATGAACCAGCAGCACCCTGCCTCAAATATCTTTTATATAAAAGAACACATCCCAGCATCCCTTTAGATGTTCATGCTCCTTCCTGCTGGGCACTGGGTAGACTTTAGCTGTGCAATCTGCTGATTAGCTGCCTGAGCAAACATAAATAAAGAGATGCTGAGAAGCTGTTATTGCAAATAATACTCAAGAACAAAATGATTGTAGGCAGAGGAAGTTAAAAGCTGTGAGAGGTGGGCAATGCCAGTATGGAACGGGGAGGGGGCAATAGATGTTTGAAGTTGTTCAGACAGGAAATGAAGGTGGATTCAAGATAGCTGCTGTAGCTTCAAAGCGTTATATTGTGGAGACACAAGTTTGCAGGTAATTGAGAGTAATCAGTTTAAATAGAGGCGAGAATTTGATAAAAAAGCGTGGGATAAAAAGGCAAAGTTGCAGTTCAGCTTTAAAACGATATATCGTCATTATGTGTCTCATAAGGATAGTGAATGGAATTTTGCACATTAATCCTGCATACCCCGGGAGCAACTGTGCATCCAGAACCACTTGGTTGATCAGTTAAAGCCTAATATAATACAGCTGTTTATTCTAAACCGCATGCAGCCACTGGGATGGATAATGGCCAATTAACCTTAGTGTATGAAAATCATGGCCTATATAGAGTAATGCTTGGGGGACCAACGAGACAGTGGGAGAAATGATACAATAAAAAAAAAAAAAAAAAAAAAAGAAAAAAAGAAGACGTCTAGAGAAAGGAGAGGACACAGGTAAGGCGAGGGCAGGACATGGACGTGAGAGGAGAGGAAATAAGAGGATGGAGAGGAGAGGCCAGGACTGGAGAAAGGAGAGGAGGTAAAAGGAGAGGAGAGTCCATGACTGGAGACAGGAGAGGAAGTAAGAGGAGAGTCCATTACTGGAGACAGGAGAGGAAAGGCCAGGACTGGAGAAAGGAGAGGAACTAAGAGGAGAGGGGAGCCCATGAGTGGAGACAGGAGAGGAAGTAAGAGGAGAGGAGAGGCCAGGAATGGAGACAGGAGAAAAAGTAAGATGAGAGGAGAGTCCATGACTGGACTGGAGACAGGAGAGGAAGTAAGGCTGAGTTCACACTGGCATTAAAAGCAGGCATTTCAGAGGCTTTAAAAGTGCCCCTCAAACGTCTATGCACAAGATACAGTAGACAGCACATAGTGCTGTTCACACTAAGCGTTAGCGTCGGGTCACTTCAAAATAGAAGCCTCATGTCGAGTTAGGAAGCATTTGAAGCCTTTCAACGCCTCCCATTCAAGTATATTGTAATGCCTCGCAACTGCTCTGGCAGGCAGTTGTCGGGCTTTAAGATTAGTTCATTTACTGTAATGGAATAGGTATTTGTGGAGCAGTTTTAATGCTCATCAAACACTTGAAAACCGCCCATAGGGCGTTTGGGGAGCGTTGTTAACGCTTGTAAAATGCCCCATACTAAAGCTCATTGACGCCCATACTAATGCCTTACAAATGCTATAGGAGCTTTGGTTGAGTGTTAGACATTTAGTCAAGTGTGAACAAGCCCTTAGAGGAGAGGAGAGGCCAGGACTGGACTGGAGACAGGAGAGGAGGTAAGAGGCCAAGACTGGCCTGGAGACAGGAGAGGAGGTAAAAAGAGAGGAGAGGCCAGGACTGGAGACAGGAGAAGAAGTAAGGAGTGGAGAGGCCGGGACTGGAGTGGAGACAGGATAGGAAGTAAGAGGAGAGGCCGGGCCAGGACTGGACTGGAGACAGGTGAGGAGGTAAAAGGAGTGGAGAATCTGGGACTGGACTGGAGAAAGGAGAGCAAGAGAAGAGGAGAGGCCAGGACTGGACTGGAGACAGGAGAGGAAGTAAGAGGAGAGGCCAGAACTGGACTGGGCTGGAGACAGGAGAGGAAGTAAGAGGAGTGGAGAGGCCGGGACCGGACTAGAGGTAAAAAGGAGAGGAAGTAACAGGAGAGGCCAGGATTGGAGACAGGAGAAGAAGAAGTAAGGAGTGAAGAGGCCGGGACTGGACTGGAGACAGAATAGGAAGTAAGAGGAGAGGCCGGGCCAGGACTGGACTGGAGACAGGAGGAGAGGAAGTAAAAGGAGTGGAGAGGCCAGGACTGGACTGGAGACAGGAGAGGAAGTAAGAGGAGAGGAGAGGCCAGGACTGGACTGCAGGCAGGAGAGGAGGTAAAAAGAGAGGAGAGGCCAGGACTGGACACAGGAGAGAAAGTAAGAGGAGAGGAGAGCCCATGACTGAACTGGAGACAGGAGAGGAAGTAAGAGGAGAGGAGAGGAGAGGCCAGGCCAGGACTGGACTGGAGACAGGAGGAGAGGAAGTAAAAGGAGTGGAGAGGCCAGGACTAGACTGGAGACAGGAGAGGAGGTAAAAGGAGACAGAGAAAGAAATAAAAGGAGAGGAGAGGCCAGGACTGGACATAGGAGAGGAAGTAAGAGGAGAGTCCATGACTGGACTGGAGACAGGAGAGGAAGTAAGAGGAGAGTCCATGACTGGACTGGAGACAGGAGAGGAAGTAAGAGGAGTAGAGAGACCGGGACTGGACTGGAGGTAAAAAGGAGAGGAAGTAAGGAGTGGAGAGGCCAGGACTGGACTGGAGACAGGAGAGGAAGTAAGAGGATAGGAGAGGCCGGGTCAGGACTGGACTGCAGGCAGGAGAGGAGGTAAAAAGAAAGGAGAGGCCAGGACTGGACACAGGAGAGAAAGTAAGAGGAGAGGAGAGTCCATGACTGGACTGGAGACAGGAGAGGAACTAAGAGGAGAGGAGAGGCCGGGCCAGGACTGGACTGGAGACAGGAGAGGAGGTAAAAGGAGTGTAGAGTCTGGGACTGGACTGGAGACAGGAGAGCAAGAAGAGAGGAGAGGCCAGGACTGGACTGGAGACAGGAGGAGAGGTAAAAGGAGTGGAGAGGCCGGGACTGGAGACAGGAGAGGAAGTAAGAGGAGAGTCCATGACTGGACTGGAGTGGAGGTAAAAAGAGAGGAGAGGCGGTAAAAAGAAAGGAGAGGCCAGGACTGGATATAGGAGAGGAAGTAAGAGGAGAGGCCGGGCCTGGACTGGACTGGAGACAGGAGAGGAAGTAAGAGGAGAGGAGAGGAGAGGCCGGGCCTGGACTGGAGAGGAGGTAAAAGGAGTGGAGAGTCTAGGACTGGACTGGAGACAGGAGAAGAGGTAAAAGGAGTGGAGAGTGGCACCACTTTAAAATCTCAGAGGAATATAAATGGTTGATGAAAGCAAATTAAACAATTGTTCGACCCCTTCTGTACTACAGAGAAGTACACTTCCCGGTTTAGGATCAGCAAAACTTCCCCTTCATCTCCATATGAGTAGCCCACATCAACCGGGTGCCCAAGGAAATGAGCGATTCAATGACTAATCCCCGAACCACAATTAGGCCCATGAAGATGAGAATTTTAGTAATAAACCACATATAAAGTTGACACACCTATATTTAAGGAGAACATAGTTCGGGCCTAATGTTCTGCAGGACCTGAACGGTAATGTAGAGCAGGAGTCAACTTGTGGATTTTCTAGGTACGCACTTATTTCCTTTGCATGTTGGCATGTTATATCTGAAACTAAGGTTGTATCAGGACAACCTTTACATGTGTATTAATCCTAGGCAATGTTTGTAGCGAAGACTTACAAATAACTAAAAGCCCCATTGGGATTGTGGTTGGGTTGAAGAGAGGCAGAAGGAGGACTCGGAGTCACTTGGGTTGGGCCGGCCTGTGCGCCCCTACCCAGATACAAAGATCCCAATTGGGACGTCTGGGTGGTCTGGAGGCGCTGGGGCGGTTCTCCTGGGATGGCGAAGAGCTCCTTCCTTTTATTTTGTTAGCCCCCCCGCCTTGCCATCCACTTATCCATCTTTAATGAGGAATGAAGCATAAAGAGTCAGAGGTATTGTTTAATAACTTTTCAAACTTTCCAGCTGAAAGTATATACGTGAAGTAATAACCAGCTCATTAGTATCTACGTTTTCTTTGTTAACACTTTGATGATATAAACTATGTTTGTTATCGTCTTTTTTTCTCTATGTATCTTGTGAAATATTTCAATAAAACTATTTGGAAATAAAAGAAACAAAAAAAGGAGTGGAGAGTCTGGGACTGGACTGGAGACAGGAGAGCAAGAGGAGAGGAGAGGCCAGGAATGGACTGGAGACAGGAGTGGAAGTAAGAGGAGAGGCCAGAACTGGACTGGACTGGACTGGAGACAGGAGAGGCCAGAACTGGAGAGGAAGTAAGAGAAGTGGTGAGACCGGGACTGGACTGGAGGTAAAAAAGAAAGGAAGTAACAGGAGAGGCCAGGATTGGAGACCGGAGAGGAAGTAAGGAGTGGAGAGGCCGGGACTGGACTGTAGACAGGAGTGAAAGTAAGAGGAGAGGAGAGGCCGGGCCAGGACTGGACTGGAGACAGGAGAGGAGGTAAAAGGAGTGGAGAGGCCGGGACTTGACTGGAGACAGAGGAAGAAATAAAAGGAGAGGAGAGGCTAGGACTGGACATAGGAGAGGAAGTAAGAGGAGAGTCCATGACTGGACTGGAGACAAGAGAGGAAGTAAGAGGAGTGGAGAGACCGGGACTGGACTGGAGGTAAAAAGGAGAGGAAGTAACAGGAGAGGCCAGGATTAGAGACAGGAAAGGAAGTAAGGAGTGGAGAGGCCGGGACTGGACTGGAGACAGGAGAGGAAGTAAGAGGATAGGAGAGGCCAGGACTGGACTGCAGGCAGGAGAGGAGGTAAAAAGAGAGGAGAGGCCAGGACTGGACACAGGAGAGAAAGTAAGAGGAGAGGAGAGGCCGGGCCAGTACTGGACTGGAGACTGGAGAGAAAGTAAGAGGAGAGGAGAGGCCGGGCCAGTACTGGACTGGAGACAGGAGAGGAGGTAAAAG
>BLSH010023768.1:117639-134751 GCA_018402905.1 Glandirana rugosa
CCCCCCCCCCATATGTGCAAACCTGGAAGTGACCATATTAGCTTAATGATGTCACCAGCCCCCCCCCCCCTCCATATGTCCAAACCTGGAAGTGGCCATATTAGCTTAATGATGTCACCATTATCCCCGCTACTTATATGCCCAAATTTGGATGTGCCTATATTAGCTCAATGATGTCGCCAGAATCCCAGAATCTTACTTGCGGCTTTGGGTGGCATATTTTCTGACTGGGCTGGCTGTGACAACTTCCTATGGGTTATGTCCAAGCCTTAGCTCGTCATTAGTCACTTGTATTGCATGTGGTCTCCCTGCAGATGATCATTTTGCCATTACTGTGTTATCATGTCCTGTTCTGCACTGTGTCTCTGCTTGAAGGCGGCCATCTTGGAATTCCCCTGGCAAAGCAGATGCTATCATGTGACAGTTTCCCTCAGGTTCCACCGAACCTTCATCACTACTGGTGACCAGGTTTTTTTGCCCTCTTGTTTTTTTTTTTTTTACTTTTTTTTTTAATTTCTTCTTTTTACCCTTTTTTTTTTTTGAGCTTCCACAGTTCAGACCCTCTATGAATGCCACAGAAACTTTTGGTGCCATCAAACCTAGAAAGGATCTCTTGCCAGCAGACGGCCGTTTCTTTGTCTGAACAGAATCTTGTTTTACTGGTGTGTGACCATATGCAAAAAAAAAAAAAAGGAGCAACTCCCACAAAATGCAACACCAGCCTTCACCCGCGCCTCTGTGCCATCTCCGTCAACTGTTGGGGAAGCAGGAACCTTCATGTTACAAAGAATACTTATCTACCTAACCTTTTTCTTTTTGGAAAACACAAGACAGATTCATCACATAAACTATTTTTGTTTTCGGTTTTATTTTTTTTTTTTTTACCTTTTTTTTAACCTTGAGTGTTACTAAACCCTAATTTTTCTTTACATTAAAATAACAAACATGTTATACTTACCTGTCCTGTGTAATGTTTTTTCACAGAGCAGCCCGCATCCTCCTATTCTCAGGTCCCATGCCGGTGCTCCTGGCCCCTCCCTCCTGCCAGATGCCCCCACAGCAAGCAGCTTTCAATGGGGGCACCCCAGTAGGCGCGCTTCCAAGCCATGGGTTTCCCGCATTCTCACACAAAACTTTGGCTCAGCCCCTCCATCTCCTGATTGGCTCACTGCTGCCAAAAGCCAATCAGGAGTGTGAGTCCCTGGAGAGCCAAGGCTCTTGTGGACATCGCTGGATCAAGATGAGGCTCAGGTAAGTGTTAGGGGGGGCTACTGCACACAGAATTTTTTTTCCTTCATGCATAGAATGCAGGAAGGTAAAAAACCTTGGGCCTTTACAACCTCTTTAATCATCAACGAACATTATCAGAGGCATAACTAGAACCTTCAGAGCCCTTGGTGCAAGAAACCATAAAGGGGCTTACAAGTGCGACCTTTGTGACCCTGGTAGTTCCGCCATTGGTGTCAACTGATTTTTATTTTTGTTATTTTATTTTTTTAAATTATATTTTACCATTTTTACCATTTCATTTTATTTATTTTTTATTATTTTTTTAGGAAACCCATTGGGGGGCTTTGGTGAGATATCAGGAGTCTAAACAGACCTCTGATGTATCACCTTTGAGACAGAGAAGGGAGATTGAGGCTGCAGCTGCACAGGATGAATGAACGGGAAGAGCTCTGTACAAAGGCTTCCTGTTCATTCACAAATTTAAGCATAGTAAACATAGTCTACTACGCCTCAGTTATGAATGAACAGAGTCAGTGATCGGAACAGATCACTGACTCTATTCATTAAGACAAGGAAGAAGCCAATGCAGCAGTTGATGAGAGAGGGGAGGGGGCAGGATGTGGATAGCAGGGGCAGCAGCGCAGCATGTAGAGGAACCGATCCCCTCCACCCCCCCACAGCCACTTATAGGCTGCATGAGGAAAATGGAGGGGATCAGTTCCTCTATATGTTGCCCCTCCTATCCACCCCACCTCCCCTCCTATCCAGGTGTACAGCAAGGAGCATGGGGCATGGGGCCGTGTCGCAATTGTGACCCCTGTACACATACCCCTGGCCGTTATATAAAAAAGAAAAAAAAGAGACAATGCAAACTATAACAAACTATATTATAATACATTTGATGGAAGTAATCCTTTTGGCTAGCATGTTCAATATGGAGAAGACATGGGTGTACAGGGTGTGACCTCTGCCCCACACGTTCCTTCTTAGATGCTCGTCTGTCATCATGATTTTGCCATCAATATTGAAGTAACCATTCATTCCAGGACCGGCAGAATTACTGTGAAGGACTCTGGATGGTGTCCATGAGCAGATGTCCAAATCTGTACAATGCAATGTTGATTGATATACACTTATAAGCTTACTATGGAGTCTTTCAGTCTTTGTCTCACCAGATGTCTTCTCAAAAACCTTACAAGTGATGTCACAACCAAACCTATGCTCCATCAAAATGTGCTTTGCACAGACACCCAGTGGACAACCTTTGCATTTGAAATTAAATAGCCAAATATTTAGTCCAAAGTAGAAGGGCTTTGAACATTGTTCAAGAGAAGGAAGAGGCCTCGTTGAATTACATGTGGACAGAAAAGACGAGATGACATGAGTTCGTTTTTAGCATCAAGCCTTGGGGCTAAAGTGCAGTCAGGTGTCCTCACATGATGGCTGAAAATTAAAGTGATCTAGTGATGAAAAGAGAACCTTGAGATTGGTTGGGGATGACACAATGGCAGAAATGTACATTCACTACAGCAAGGGTCTCCAAATGTTCTAAACAAAGGGCTAGGTGACTGTCCTTCAGACCTTAGGGGGGCCGGACTGTGCCCAGCAGGAGTGCCCCGTGTTTGGGATTGGGGGAGAAATAGTGCCCCATCATTGGTGTCAGTGGGAGGAATTATGCCCCATCATTGTTGTCAATGGCAGGAATTATCCGCCATTGGTGGTGTTAGTGGCAGGAATTATGCCCCATTGTTGTTGCCAGTGGAAGGAATTATGCCCTAGTGTTGGTGGCAGGGATTATGCCCCATTGTTGGTGTCAGTGGCAGAGATTATGCCCCATTGTTGGTATCAGTGGCAGGAATTATGCCCCAGTGTTGGTGTCAGTGGAAGGAAGTATACCCTATTGTAGGTGTCATTGGCAGGCATAATGGCCAATCATTGGCGGTAGTGGCAGGAATTATGCCCCATTGTTGGTGTCATTGGCAGGCATTATGCCTCATTATTGGTGTCAGTGGGAGGAATTATGCCCAATCATTGGTGTCAGTGGGAGGAATTATGCCCGAACATTGGTATCAGTGGCAGGAATTATGCCCTATTGTTGGTGTCAGTGGGAGGAATTATGCCTTATCGTTGGTATCAGTGGGAGAAATTATGCCCCGTTGTTGGTGTCAGTGGGAGGAATAGTGCCCCTCTCGTTGGTGTCAGTGGGAGGAATTATGCCCCGTTATTGGTGCCAGTGGCAAGAATAATACCTCAAGGGCCAGATCAAGGCAAGCAAAGGGTTGCCACAGTTTGGAGACCACTTCTATATGGTAAAGTCTTGGTGCTGAACGCTAGCACTAAACGTAGGAATTCTTGCCATATTTGGAGATGCTGCTACTTGACTGATATTGTGGGAAGGCAGCTTGGGGTGCAGGCTGCGCTGATGACATTGTGTTTGGAAATCCAAAATAATAGGTGTAACTTCTGAAAAATAATCAAGAATAAACATTAATTTGTTTAACATCCTGCAGTTTGTATATACAATACATAATAGCATGCACTACTAATGATGTGTGCGTATATAGAGTGTGTACATTGCTATGCTAGGACCTATAGATAAACACACACACAAAAAAAGCGTGACTGCAAGGCCACACAAATTAACAATGAACTTAAAACCGAGCATGCAGACAATGGTAATACATTGCAACTATGAATTCATAGTTTAGTATGAAGAAGCCACTTATATATTTTAAAAAATTTAAATGACAAAAGTACAAGAGAGAACAAACACATAAAGAGATTTGTCTATTTGCTTTGAAAGTAAAAAAGGAGAAAATGCAGAAAAAAAACTTTGGGTAGTAAGGCTTATGGACCATACATTTCTGTAGGCTGGGTAAGGATTATGATTTTATGAGTGCCCATCTTTGGTGTTAGGCTCCATGCACACTGTAGCTGATAAACGACCATTTTTGGTCCTTTGGGTGTTTTTTTAACAGCCCAAAAATGCCCCTTTATGTTATCCTATGTGTCCATGCACACATGGACGTTAATTGTCGTTTAACAGCAGTGGCGTTTTTGCGCTGTTATCTGAACGCCCTGAAATGGTGTTCAAAAGTCGTTCTTCTTACCACAAAAAACGCTGGATGCCGCTAAATGCTCATAAACGCCGTTAAACGCCTGTTTATCGGCGTCTGGCATTTTTTGTAGTCAATGGAAGCTAATGAAGTAGAAAAAAAATGCTCAAAAACGCAGACGCTGATAAACGTTGATAAACGCTGTTTACAAAACGCTGAAAAAGAACGTTTATTAAACAGCATCTCCTGCCCGACGCCCAGAGAGCGTCCAGTGTGCATGGAGCCTTAGTGGGATGAATAATTCCCCACTGTTGGTGTCAGTGGAAGGAAAAGGAATAATGCCTCATTGTTGGTGTCAATGGAAGGAACAGTTCCCCACTGTTGAATAATGGGAGGAATTATGCCCCGCTGTTGGTGTCAGTTGAAGAAATAGTGCCCCACTGTTGACTTGTGGGAGGAATTGTTCCCCAGTGTTGAATTGTGGGAGGAATTGTGCCCCAGTGTTGATTAATGGGAGGAATTATGCCCCACTGTTGGTGTCAGTTGAAGAAATAGTGCCCCACTGTTGACTTGTGGGAGGAATTGTTCCCCAGTGTTGAATTGTGGGAGGAATTGTGCCCCAGTGTTGATTAATGGGAGGAATTATGCCCCACTGTTGGTGTCAGTTGAAGAAATAGTGCCCCACTGTTGACTTGTGGGAGGAATTGTTCCCCAGTGTTGAATTGTGGGAGGAATTGTGCCCCAGTGTTGATTAATGGGAGGAATTATGCCCCACTGTTGGTGTCAGTTGAAGGAACGATGCTTGGAATAGTGCCTCAAATCAGTGGGAGGAAAAATGCCCCAAGGGTCAGATAAAGTCCAAGGGCTGCATCCAACCTGCAGGCCACAGTTTTGGAGACCACGGATTTTGCACATAGAAAAAGTAATTATACTCCTATATTCCCCACCACTTCGAACCCATGAAATTAGAATCCGGTGTTCCAGATTAAGTGCCACCAATTAGAACCTTTTTAGGGAATATGTAGGTGAACGCTGTCCTATTGAAACCTCACATACCTAGGGTTTGGTGTTTTGTTTGCTATTGACATGCGTGGTGTTGTCATCCAAAATCAAAAGAGCTCTCTAATGCTCTCAGAATTAAGGTTGTTCATTCCTATAAGTCTAGCAAGGAATTTAAAAAGATCACCAAATTATCTGAAAATAATTAATCTACTGTAAGGAAAAAATTCTACAAGCGGTGTAGATTTTTAATTGCTAATTTGTCCAGGACTGGCAGAACCAGCAAATGCATCCCAAGAACTGACGGTTTGATGCTTAAAGCATCTCCCCCCAGATGTCATCGCTGGATGTTCAGGCCTCTCTAGGTACAGTTGCTGTCAAAGTGCATGTATGTACAATCAGAAAGAGAGTGAACCAATATCCTGCGTGGGAGGTGTATTAGGAAAAAGCCTTTGCTGTCAAAATAAAATATTATTGCAAGACGACTACAGTTTGCCATTGAACATATAGGCAAAGGCCAGGCCTTCTTAACCACTTCAGCCCCAGAAGGATTTCCAGCTTTAGGACCGGAGCCCTTTTTGTGATTCGGCGCTGCGTTGCTTTAACTGACAATTGCGCGGTCGTGCGGCGTTGTACCCAAACGAAATTTGCGTCCTTTTTTTCCCACAAACAGAGCTTTCTTTTGGTGGTATTTGATCACCTCTGCGTCATTTCTGATTGCCGCTATAAACAAAAGAAGAGCGACAATTTTGCAAAAAAAAAACAAATTTCTTACTTTTTGCTAAAATACAAATCCAAAAAAAAAATATAAAAAAAAATTTTTTTCACCGTTTTTGGCCGATTTATATTCGTCCTCATATTTGCGATAAAAAAAATCGCAATCGGCGTTTATTGATTGGTTTGCGCAAAAGTGGCCGCGTTTACGGATGATGAGAATTCATTTTTGGGGTTTTTATTTTTTTTTTTATTTTTTACTAGTAATGGCGGCGATCTGCGATTTTTAGCGGTACTGCGATATTTCAGCGGACATGTCGGAACATTTTGACACTTTTTTGGGACCATTGGCATTTATACAGCGATCAGTGCTATAAAAATGCACTGATTACTGTGTAAATGTCATTGGCAGTGAAGGGGTTAACCTGCAGGGGGCGCTCTAAGGGTTAACTGTGTTCCCTGGGCGTGTTCTAACTGTATGGGGGCTGCCCTAACAGGGGAAGGGAAATGGTCACAGCCTTCACGTACAGGAAGGCTGTGATCACAGCCCTTCCCCCTCACACAGAACGGAGGTCCGTGTTTACATACACGGACCTCCGTTCCTTCACTCCGGGGGGGGCCATCGCGGGTAGCCGGCAGCAATCGAAGCCGCCGCACCCGCTCCCTGGCCCTCCCCGAACACAGTGAGCGCACGCGCGCGCCTCCGGCGGCGCGCGCGCGCTCACTAGGCTCTGTCTCGCGGCCGCCGTCGTAGGACGGCGATTCGCATTACAGAGCCACTCTGTCGCCGTCAATTGCCGATCAGCCGTCGGCAAGCGGTTAAACAATGTGCTGTGGACCGATGGATCAAAGATGGAGCAGTCTGGCCACAGTAACAGTAAAAATGTGTAGCACTGCCCCTGCAGGGGCCGCTGGTGATAACTGGTTCTTCTCTGATAGTACAGAGGCTGCCCACCACCGCAAGCACCAGTCCATTCACACCGGCTCCACTAACCCAGTCTAGGGGATGTCTTTTCAAGATTTCTTGCCTGAAGAAACTTTAAAGATTAGAGATGCATGGGATACTCCAAAACACTCAATAACATCAACAAAAGGACAGTCTTCTCCTTAAAGCGGTAGCAAACCCATCCATTTAACAGTTTAAATACCAGTTCCATTTCCGGCACTTGCCGGAAATGTAACACTCCCATTGGTTGTGCTCTAAACCAAACTGTCAAATCATCCAATGGCTGGTGTCATAGCTGATCACATGTGCAGCATCATGGCAGTTGTAGATTAATCAGAGGCCAAGATGGCAGCTTCCTTGGCTGAAAATGACAGGAGAGTATACAACCACTTTAAGTAACTATGAATATTGAACAGTCTAAGGCTTTAAAGCTAGGGACCATGAGGCAATTCTCTTTAGCAGCCGGTTACCTTGCGCTGCTGCAGAACTACTGGTAGCCAATACAATTCCCAGAACACTACACAGTCACAGAGATCAATTTAGGGTCATTACTCACAAGTCCCCAGGACAGCTACCACATTCCAGCTTCCTCTGGACATGGTCCAGTTAGTGAGACACCCAGATACCTTGTGGTGAGGCCCTGCAATCAGCTGCTCAGAACATCAATTCGGGCCCTCAGCCCTGATGCTACTGAGGCCTCCAAAACAGCTATACCGTCCATGAGATGCCTAAGGGCAGGAGCCCCTCAGGCTCTGGAACCTTCCTGGGGAGAAGGAACCCAGCTTTCTAGTGCTTCAGACTATTTGTCACCTTTCCAGCCCCCTACTGGACATTCCTATCAAGAGATTGGCTGCAGCATAATAAATATTCAAGCTGGCTATTTAAAGCTCATTTCTTAAGTTCTGGAAGCTTCTTCCAAAGGCAAGGGGGAAGCAATCAAACTCCCAGCCTGTGAAATTCTGAACAGCCCAAAACAAACAATCACTGCTTCCTTGACTACAGGACTAAAAGGAACCAAAAGCTAAATGTATCTAGCATCCTACACCAGGAGAGTGCTACACATGTTTGGTGCAAAACAAAAGACAGCATTTTAAGAGAAGAACCTCATACTAACTATGAAGAACAAAGGAGCATGGTGGTGGAAAAGGTAAGGTTTGGGGTTGCTTTGGTGCTTCAGGGCCTGGGCAGCTCACAGTCATTGAGTCAACTATAAATTCTGCATCATTTCAAAGTGTGCGTGATGAGAACGTGAGGCCATCTGTCTGAAAGCTAAAGTTAAATTAGAAACAGATCTTTCTGAAGCATACTAGAAAATTCCCCAAGGAATGGCTCAAAAAGAAAAAAATTGAGGGTTAAGGACTGCCTTAGTCAAAGCCCTGATTTGAATCCCACTGAAATGCTGTGATATTTAATTGGCAGTTCATGCAAGGAAATCCACAAACATCTTGCAACTAAAGGAATTTTGCATGGGCGAGTGGTCAAAAATCCACACAAAAAGTCACCTGCTGGAGAAGGGGACAATACCAACTTCTGAGGCCAATGGTGTGCTTATTTTTCCACAGTACACCATTACACTGATTTATATTTTTGTTGAATAAATAATTGAAAAAGCAATGTTGTTGTTCATGTATATTGCTTTTATATTCGCATGACTGTATATAAGCTGGACAAACAGACGCTCCATTTCAAAACCATGGGCCTTAATATGGATCCCCTCCATGCAGCTATAACAGCCTCCCAACTGGAAGGCTTTCAAGAAAAAAATGAAGTCTACCAAAATTTGTACTTATTCAACCAAAACCTGGCATGGGATTGATGTTTAAATTCATTCCATAGCTGTTTAGTTGGGTTAAGGCGAATATGCTGCTCATCCACACCGCACTAGTCAAACCATGTCTTTATGGAGATGGCTTTGTACACAGGGGTACAGTCATACCGGAAATGAAAAGGGTCTTCTCCAAACTGTTGCTACAAGGTTGGAAGCACGCAATTGTCTACAATGTCTTTGCATACTGTAGAATTTTCAGATAGGTTTGGTCATATAATGTAGATGTGGCTGTTAGGTGTCCACATACTTTGGCCATATAGTGTACATTGTGACCTATGTAAAGTATAAAAAAAGTATAATGCATACCTTGATCACTATGTGCATCGTTAGGATTGGACTCAATGTAGAGGCAACTAAAGTCCAGCTCTCAACTCCTTCTCAATGGCTGCCAGAGGCCCTTTAAGTGGGCTTTAATACCGGGAGGTGGAGTGGCTCCCAACCACATGCCTGCTGTGATTGATACTTAGAGCGGTCACATGATCAGGAGCTCATATCGCTGGACCCGGATCAGTAGCCATGACCGTGAGCTGTCAGAGACAGCTTGCTTAGTGTGCTGGGGGCGAGAAGTGAGCGCCCTCTCAGCACACAACCTCAGACTGCCATGGAGGCATAGGTATGGTGGCTGGGAGTTAAAGTGCACTTTTACAGTGGTTAAACAAAATTGACTCTTTATTCCAGGAGAATGAAACATAAAGCATATACAGACATCCAGCCACAAGGAAAATGCAGAAATGGCAAGACAAGCTTCTGCTTAGTCCATGTCCTGGGCAAAGTCCATTGCTCCAGGTAAGGTGCCTCTTTAGGAAGGGCCACCGTCCAGAAACAGGCTCTTCTATCAAAGGCAGCAATAAACTTTAGGTCACATTCATACCTGTGCAATGCGATCCATCACTATTTTTACCATGTTTTTGGAATGTTTGACATGCGAAATAGACTAAACAATGGCTTCCCACAAATGAACCAATCTGTGCAAAAGGGGATACGCATGCCCACACATCAAAGCCCAAGGGATAAAACCTAACTATATTAGGATTTTATTGAATAACATAGTTTTTATGTGCTGTGTTTTACTTATAGGGAGAGGGAAAAACAGAAAAAATGCCCCAAAAACCTCCAAAAAATATGGGAGTCACTGTCAGACAAGAATCAAAATGACCATATCACAGAGGTGATATGGATTTAATATCAAATAGCACTTATCACCCATACTACCCACATACTTGGGTTCTGTCTCCAGGGGTGAAAGCACTCAAGCACACTAAAAGTGCAACACCTGGTCCTAAACTGAGGATATAATATAAGTTTAGTTTTTGGTTGAGCTGTAGACAGCTCAGATTGATTGTACAGTTTATCTGGTCTTTCCCTAATCTCAGTTGGGTTGTGTATTTCTCACTGTCGCCAGTAGGTGTCACTGGTACCACAGGCCAGTATGAGAAGTACAACTAGTTTGCGTTATGAATATTTATTCTTCTTCCAGCCATCCCAGTTGGAGGTTCTTGGCTGCTGGTGCATTCTGGGAGAGGATATATATATTTGGGCTGGGCCATGTGCTCGCTCTCTTGCCTCAGGCCCTCGTGGCCTGAGGATGTGCTGCTAACGTGAGCTCTACATGTAGGCCCAAAAGCCTGTCTGGGGCCTATTAATCTTGAGGTGGCCCTTAGGCTGTCTTGCCCGGCGTGGAAGAAGCCAAGCCAAATAGAGAAGATCCAGGGGAAGACCCTTGCTGGAATGAGCCAGGATGAAGGCTGGTCTCCCACGAGGGCCCTGGTGACTCGTTTGGAGGATGCACCAACATTTAAAATGCGCTTACAGTGTTGTAGGGTTGGCTTAAAGGTTCTGACACCGTGAATCTGTACTTTTTCTGGATCCAATGAGTCTGTAAGTGATCTACTACTGGTATCTGAGACCCCCCAACCCTCCTAACTACCTTCTTTCAAGTTCTACATTAAAGCACTGAAAATATCTAATTGTGACTGGCGATGACTGGCGCCCAATTTCTGTTCAAAACTCCCCATTATAGCCATGGACTCAGCCCTGGGGTAAATGCTAGCTCACCCCCTGTCTCTGGAGGTTGCACCCTGCCTTCAGTAGACCCGGGGGTGCTACACTTGCATACAAACGGGACGTTTAATGGAGTAACTGGTGCCTAATCCCAATCCTGTTGCTCTCTACATCTGTGCATGTCATTCAGAATAAAATGGAGCAATCAAACCTTCTCCCCACCAAAACCTTGTGAACCCAAAATGTGGAAAAGAGTACAGTAAGTGCACCAAAAAGAAAAAGTGTGTCATGCAGCATCAAAGGGCAGCCCATTCACCTGAAAGGGTTGCCATACGTGTGACAAATACACCAAAGTAACCCATCTACCTTTTTATGGCACCGAGCCAAGCACATTCAACATTTTGCGTTTTGATGCATTTTCATATGTTTTTGTCATGCGACAAAATTCAGGACTGCTACTCATGTTTGCAGTTTCATTGAGAGATAATGGCACCACAAGCTTGATGCATGTTTTACCTCATTTTCCATGTGTTTCCGGAGATGGTGTGGTTAAGGTTTGTCAATAAAAATATATAAAACACATCTCAGGGACAGGAAAAGACCTCTCCTGGGACAGTCTGCTGTAACTTCAAGAGACCAACTATATACTGTGTCTTTCTGATACATCTTCACATTTTAAAGCGGAGCTCCAGCCCCCCCCCCCAAAAAAAAAACTGTAGCTGTTGAATATTGAATATTAGGACACTTACCTGTCCAGGGATCTCACGATGCCGACACTCCAGCTGATTTTCTGATCGGCTGTTGGGTGCTGCCGCCGCCGTCCGTGGTAAGGGAGACTGGCCATGAAGCCTTTTCGGCCAGTTCCTTACTGTGCATGCACGAAGCGCGCTGCACTTTCTAACTGGGCGGGAGGAGGAGGGGGGCCAAACTTCGGAGGGACCTCGCTGCTTCTCATCGCAGCCAGGTTTCCCGGAATTGGCGAAAAAACAGGTACCTATTCCCCGCTCCCCCCGAAAGGTGCCAAATGTGGGGTGAGCAAGCAAGTGGAGCTTCCAATTTTGAGTGCAACTCTGCTTTAAGAAGGGATGAAATTTCAGTCCTGCACCACTGCTAAGAGGTCCAGATACAACTTTATTCCATTAAAGGTCTGGGGTACAATTCAAGTAATAGCCAATGCATTTCCGGGGTTTAAGTGCCCCCTTCATCAGGGCTTGACTGGCAACAAAGTGAACAAACCGCAAACCGATAGTTAGCATTTTACTGAATGAAACTGATTCATTCAGTTTGTTTTGTTGTGATTAGCCAGAGCTAATCACATGGTACAGATGGGCTATGATTGGCCCTGTCTGTAAATAGTTACATAGTTAGTGAGGTTGAAAAAAGACAAAAGTCCATCAAGTCCAACCTAGGTTTGTGCTTTTATGTCAGTCTTACATTGTATATCCCTCAATGTTGTGGTCTCTTAGGTGCACATCTAATCGTTTTTTGAAATTATCTATGCTCCCAGCTGGAGCCACTGTTTGTGGAAGAGAATTCCACAACCCCACTGCTCTTACCATAAAGAACCCTCTACGCAGTTTAAGGTTAAACCCGCCCTTCTTCTAATTTTAGTGAATGGCTGCGTGTCTTTGTGTGCTTCCTTGCGCGGAAGAGTTTTGTCCCTATTGTGGTGTCACCAGTACAGTATTTGTACATTGAAATCATATCCCCTCTCAAGTGTCCCTTCTCCAGAGAATACGTTCAGTGCTTGCAATCTGTCCTCCAGTCCCTTAATTAGCTTTGTTGCCCTACTCTGAACCCTTTCCAGTTCCAGGACATCCTTCCTGAGGACTGGTGCCCAGAACTGAACTGCATACTCCAGAGACTTGTAGAGTGGGAGAATTATTGATTTATCCCTGGAGTTAATCCCCTTCTTGATGCATGCCTATATTTTGTTAACTTTGCTTGAATCAGCTTGGCATTGCATGCCATTGCTGAGCTTGTCTTCTACTAGGACCCCTAGGTCCTTTTCCATCCTAGATTCCCCCAGAGGCTCTCCCCCTAGTGAGAAGATTGCATTCATATTCTTGGTGCCCAAGTGCATTATTTTGCATTTTTCTACATTAAACCTCATTTGCCACGTATCTGCCCACCCCATTAATTTGTTCAGATCTTCTTGCAAGGTTCCCACTTCCTGTGGAGAAGTTATTGCTCTGCTTAGCTTGGTATCATCCGCAAATATTGAGATTGAGCTGTTTATCCCATCCTCCAGATCGTTTATGAATAAATTGAATAGGATTGGTCCCAGGACAGATCCCTTGGGGACCCCACTTTCCACACCAGACCATTCCGAGTACTCCCCATTTATCAGCACCCTCTGGACTCGCCCCTGTAACCAGTTTTCGATCAATGTACTCACCCTTTGATCCATGCTGACAGACCTTAGTTTGTACATTAAGCATTTATGGGGAACTGTATCAAATGCTTTTGCAAAATCTAGATACACCACGTCTAGATGGCAGCTCACCTCCTCATAGAAGGTTAATAGATTGGTTTGGCAAGAATGATTCTTCATGAAACCGTGCTGATTACAGCTAATGATACCATTTTCATTACAGTAATCTTGTATATAATCCCTTATTATTCCCTCCAAGAGCTTGCATATTATTGATGTTAAGCTAACTGGCCTGTAGTTCCCGGGGATATATCTTGGTCCTTTTTTATATATTGGTGCTACATTGGCTTTTCTCCAATCAGCTGTTATCTTACCAGTCAATAGACTGTCCTTAAAAATTAGCTACAATGGTCTGGCAATTTCTTGACTGTGTTCCTTAAGGACCCTCGGGTACAAGCCATCTGGTCCCGGTGACTTATTAACGTTAAGTTTATCAAGTCTATTCCAAATTTGATCCTCAGTTAGCCATGAGGGTGCTTCCTGTATGGTGTCCTGAGGACCAACATTGTAGTTTTGGATACTTGAACCCCCCGTTCCTTCGTGAATACTGAGGAGAAAAATTAGTTTGAAAACCTTTGCCATTTCTCTATCCTTTGTAACCAGATTGCCTTCATCATTCTTTATGGGGCCAACATGATCTGACCTCCCTCTCTTACTATTTATATACTTAAAGAATTTCTTAGGATTCTTTTACTCTCCTGTGCTATGTGTCTTTCATGTTCTATCTTAGCCACCCTGATTGCACCCTTACATTCCGTATTGCATACCTTGTAAAGATGGAATGCTGACAAAGAGCCTTGTATTTTTTAAAGGCCCTCTCCTTTGCTTTTATGTGCGCTTTTATGTCAGAGTTAAGCCACCCTGGTCTTTTGTTACCCCTTTAAATGTATTTCCCCTTGGGATACATTGGCTAATACCTTTGTTTAGTATATTCTTGAAGCACTCCCATTTTTTCTCCGTGTTCATTGTTCCTAGAATTTTATCCCAACTAACATCTTCCAGCACCATGTGATCACATTGACCAATCTCAGCTTGCGACACAATTGTACACAATGGATGGCTTGAAAGAAAGCCATCCATTGTTTACAACTGTCATGTGATCTGCTGTTATTGGACACATGGTGCCGGTACAGTAATCAGTCATTGGCTGTGTCTGGTGGACAATAAAGTCTGTCGGCACCTTCTGAGAGGACGTCATATGATGCCCACTCAGAAGGAGGAAAGTCCCGCCCGGCCTACAGCAGATGGTCGGCCGGGAAGGTGTTCATTTATACATTTTTGTACTTGTTTTTTTTTTTAACTTTTTTGTCTGACTAAAGATATATGTTTGTCCCAATCATTTTGAAGCCATTTACTGTTGACTGTCTCTCTTCCTCTACTGGAAGTTTATTCCAAGCATCAGCTACCCTTTCAGTAAAATAATACTCTCAAAGATTAGTTTTGAACTTCCCTCCAGTTAGTTTGAGGTCATGGCCCCGTGTTTTTCATTTTGGCTTCATATAGAAAATATCGCCCTCCTGAACCTTATTCATCTCCTTCACATATTTGAAGGTTTCAATCATGTCTACCCTTTTTCCCTTCTCTCCTCCAGACTGTACATATTAAGTTCCTCAAGTCTTTTCTGATATGTTTTATTTCTCAGACCCTTTCACCATTTTTGTTACCCATCTCTGGACTTGTTCTAGCTTACGTCACTGTAGTAGACGCCGCTACTACAGCTGTCCACCTTGTCCAATCAGAGAAATGTTTTGCATTCATTGAGGGGATGCTAACCAATCTCTGAATTGTGCCCATGCTGACTGGTCGACCTCTGGTGTTCACAACGCAGCAGGGCCCTAGGGTTCCTCCAGAGGTTGTCCGGGGTTCCTTGAGCAATGAGCAATTTCTGCCTCTCAAATAAGCTCCCATTAAAACCACTGATCTTTTTAGTGATCTGTAAGATAGTGGGTCTTCCCAATGACCACAAAAATAAAGAACATTCTTCGCACTGACCATCACACTAATGTATCATGAAATTGTAGATATAGTAATTTTTAGCAGGGGTTACTTGCGGCCGGAGAGATATTTTAAGGGTTCCCTTGTTTTGAAAAGGTTGAAAAAGGCTGCTCTAGAGGGATCCCACAGATATAAGATAAGCATAGCTACATTGGTCCAAGTTGGATCAATGTGTAAAAATATCAATGCCAGGAAATTCTTCTTTAAAGCTGATACTTACTTTTGGGGTTTGGCCACCCGAGATTTATATGAGCAGCACATGAGTGACCCACCAACCACATCTAAAAGAGACCCCGACCAGCCCAGATAAAGAGCCGGACCGATTTCATACCTAGTGAGGAAAGAATTGAGAAGATGTATCAGTCACTGCAATTGGTGCTTCATAGTTGGCTGCCATTATTCACGCTTAGCTGTTGGTATCTGTACATACTTGGTTCCTGGGTACAGTGGGTTGAAGAAGTCCTTGGTGATATTGAACGCGTACCAAGAGACAGAAATCCCAGCACAGATACCTGAGGAAAGAGAACATCATATAATTGGCAAGAGCCTCATGTAACACCTACATGAAGTCCTTCCTCCCTGGTAATTATATTTACCATGCCATGTTCTCTTGTGTCTTGCTAAAAGAGCAAGGCTCCCGGGGAAGTAGGAACACCTGACCTTATTTATGTGATAGTGCCAGGCCCGAGTGGCCAATCACCAGGACAAAATACTTGGTGGTGGTTCATGATGGGTGCCATGATGTCAACTCCCTGTCTAAGTCCGACACCAGGCAATACCGGAGCTCAGATAGGCAGAGACAAAGCAGTGGGGAGGCGATGAGGAATTGTGGCTGTGTAAGTCCACACGCCTGGGAGATGGGCGCGGGCAGATACAGGGCAGGAGTATTTATTTAAGTTTCTCCCCATGTTGGTGCTAAAGTTGGCCATGGATGGAAGCTGAACTGGCCAACTTTAGTTCCTCCCATGGCTGTTCATGTTCGAGAGACATCAGTCTAATGATCAACTCCTCTTCCACCAGACTGTTAGTAAATTTTTATTAGATCAATGTGTTCTGATAGTGGAGGAGTCCCCGCTGTCAGAACACAATAAGGCAGCCGGGAGGATTCCTGCATCCACCTTGCTTGTGCGCAAAGACCCATGTATGGCCAGCTTAAGTCACATCTCTTTCTGTGCTAGATTCTACCCCCAATCATCCAACAATCCAATGCCAAAATCTCAGTGGCAAGAGAGTCAGTCAATAGAGAAGGGGCAGGGCCTAGCTTCAGAAAGAGGAGGGGCTTTGTTTAGACTTGTGCAGAAGTCAATGTATGGAGTACAGTCTGGGGTAACAATCCAGATGCTCCACAAGGGCATTACAATTGAAAGCAGATTCCTGCAGGCGCCATAAGGTAGCCGTGTTTTGGCAGTATTGTTGGCTTAGGCCCTAAAAGGTTGACTTTATTGGCATGCTATATAAGATTCAAGTCCTTGTTTAATTTGGGGATGGTATGTGCCGCCCCAATCTGGTTATAAAGGACATTGCCAGACGTCTCTGTATTGTGCTTTGTACTCTACTTATCAATCATACATTGTAAAATTATAACTGACTCTTTGTTCAAAGGACAAGGGGTGAGGGACTATAAAACCAAATTCTGTTCAGCTCACCTGCAAATATAGATATAACTCCAGCTGCTGTTATGAACTTGCCCTTCAGTACAGAATTCCCTTCAGCGACCTTCGTACACTGCAGTCCAATCATCCCACTCAGACACGAGAACAATCCGAAGATTAACGATGAAATGATCAGGGCTCTGAAAGCCTGCAGATGACCTATGATGGTGGACAAAAATATGTATGAAAAATGCAAATGTATGAAATGTCACAATCCCTCCCTTTACATCACAGCCCCCTTTACATCACAATCCCCC
>BLSH010023768.1:134845-146406 GCA_018402905.1 Glandirana rugosa
ACTACATTTCCCTCCCTAACACTATATTTCCCCCCCTAACACTACATTTCACCCCCCTAACACTACATTTCCCTCCCTAACACTACATTTCCCCCTTTACATCACAATCCCTCCCTTTACATCACAATCCTTCCCTTTACATCACAGCCCCCCTTTACATCACAATCCCTCCCTTTACATCACAATCCCTCCCATAGGTGTGCGCAGCCTGCTGCATTAGGGTGTGCACCACAAAACGCAAACAAACGTGTGTGTGTGTGTTTATGTCAGTAGGGCAGAGATAGGTGTCAGTAGTTTTTTGTAAATTTAATTATATATTTTTTTTACAATTTTGTTCTTTTATTATTTTTTACGATATTATTATATTTTATTATTTTAAAAAAAAAATTAGGAGCCCTACTGGGGGGCTTTGATGACATATCAGGGGTCTAAACAAACCCCCGATGTCTCACTTTTGAGACAGAGAAAGAGACTGATGACAGACGTTCCCCAGTCCCTTTCTCTGCAGCCAGGCAGCAGGGGGAAACTGCACAGTACAGGGTGATTAGGGTGTGCCCAGGCACACCTGCCACCCTATGTGCGCACGCCTATGATCCCTCCCTTTAAATCACAATCCCTCCCTTTACATCACAGCCCCCTTTACATCACAGCCCTCCTTTACATCACAGTCCCTCTTTACATCACAGCCCCTCTTTACATCACAGCCCTCCTTTACATCACAGCCCCTCTTTACATCACAGCCCTCCTTTACATCACAGCCCCTCTTTACATCACAGCCCCTCTTTACATCACAGCCCTCCTTTACATCACAGCCCCTCTTTACATCACAGCCCCTCTTTACATCTGTTTCTTCAGTCCTCCCTTCACATTACAATCCCTCTCTTTACATCAGAACCCTTTTTACATCATAGCCCCCCTTTACATTACAGCCCCCATTTACATCACAGTCCCCACTTTACATCACGGATCGCCTTTACCTCACAACCCCTCATTTACATCACTGACCGCCTATACATCACAACCCCTCCCCCTTTACATCACAATCCCTCCTTTACATCACAGCCCCCTTTACATCACAATCCCTCCTTAACTTTACAGCCCCCCTTTACATCACATCTGTAGCCAATGGCCCCCTTAATAATGGCTGGTAGTTGTGGTTCACCTGTCACTCTGCCCTCAATCTCACATATTTCCTTTTATCCGAAGTCACGGAACAGGCCGGTATTTTGTTTTTGTTGTTTTATTGAGGGAATAAACTTGGATGGGGTAGGGACGACTGTGGGATGCCCAGTAGATCAAGAGATAGGCCCGTACTATATACACCTCTGTATATACACTCCTTCTTCCTCCAGCACTGACACTTGCTGACTGATACATTCCTTCACTTCTCTCCTGCACAACACTTGCTTCTTCACAGTGAGGGCTGAAGGGATATTTACCAGATCACCATTACATCTTCCTCCACCCTAGCTAGCACATGGTAAGACCTGCATTCCTGTTGGCAGGACCTTTGGCCTGCCCATTATAGGCAAAGGCCACGGGCCCTTAAAGTGCAGTAAAGTTGTGCTAGCAGGGTTTTGATGGACTACTGCTCCCAGCCCATCCTCTTCCAGGCCACTCCAACCTACTTCACTGCCCAGTGACACCGCTCCCCTGACTGGCTCCTCTGACCTCCACAGACGGTCCACTGTATCCTCCTTTTCTGCTCCAGTCCCCTTCTCCAGCTCCCAAGGTCTGTCACTCACTGACACCGGTGGATCCTTTAAAGAGCCTCTCCTGTAGCCTCTCTGCTGCTCTCCTGCTCCCTTGTGCCGCTCCAGGATCCCTCTCTCTCCTCCTGGCAGCACCCGAGCTCCCAGACCTCAAGGTCACCCCCCCCCCCCCAGACTGGGGCAACTTCTGCTACATCTCAACTCTTCCACCCGACACTCTGCTCCCCCCAGCTGGGCAAACCACAGTATTTAAGGAGGCCTGCCCCCTGCCAATCCAGGTTGGGGATTGGTCAGGGCTCCTTAACATACCTCAGAAAGTCCCACCTCATCTTCCATCCCCTTTTCCAGAACCTTCTGGAGCCAAAGGGGAGGAGCAACCAAGGGGTGTTCCTTCATGCAGTCATCAGCTCTTCCTGGGCCGCTCCCCTTCCCAAATCAAAACATTCAGGGCTGCACAATAGGCAGGCCTGACTAAATTTACCTCTCCTAGCAAAAATCTGACACCTCAACACCTATTCACTATGGGGGCGCTACACATCCCCATTTATATCACAATCCCTCCTTTACTTTACAATCCCCCTATATAATCACACACCCCCTTTATATCACAGCCCCCCCCCCCTTTAAATTTTACATCACGGACGCCCTTTACATCACAGACTCCCTTCACATCACAGTCCCCCTTCATATCAACAGTTCCTTACATCAAAGCCCCCCTTTACATTACAGACCTCCTTAAATGTAGAGCCCTCTTTACATCACAGACCCCTTTACATAACAGTCCCCCTTCACACCCCAGCTCCCCCACATTACATCACAACCCCCTCATTTACAGAAGTGTCATCAGTCCACCCCAAGGTCACTATGTCACCTTGAGGAAGGGACCCCGTGTGGCTCCGAAATGTTGGCTTGGTTGACTATTAAGGCAATTACACTAATACTGTAAGTGTATATGTTTACAATGGAGTGCTGGTGACCTCTCAGCAAGTTTCTCTGATTTACTAGGCGCCATTTACTACAGTCACTTCTTGCACCCATCTATTACCAAGGTAAAACACTGGAAGGAGTGTGATCCTCATTCTTTGATTTCATTAGTCCCCCTTCACATCACAGCCCCCCCAACCCTGCATCCTAACAATCACTGAGATTGCTAAGTGGCGCAGCCGCAATCTGAACAGGACTGTCACTCAGTCTAGTCTGCCATTTAATGATGCTTGCTGTAAATAAACATACAGTATCTCCCGTTGTATTAGAACGGCCTTCCTCAGATGTAGCCTGCCGGCAATAGATTTTTATATTTTACTGTAGAAGTTAAGGGAAAAAAAAATTAAAATACAGAATTTATATAGTACCAACACTTTGTGCAGCACTTTACAATAAGAAGGTACACAGTACAGTTACGATACAATTCAAGACAAGAGGGTTAGGGGGGCTCTGCTCCTGAGAGCTTTCAGGGTATTTACTTGTCCTGTTCCTTCCACTTTCACTCCTTTAAAACTGTTTTAAATTTTTCAATATGTTGTCTTTTTAATTTTCAGCCTGTTTTCAGATTTCTCTTTTGATTGATCATTGTAAAAGGGTACAAAGATTGATTAAAACGGATCAGAATTAAACTGAAACAAAATAAATGTAGACATCCTTTATCTATTTCCACATTACTGCAATGTAGAAAATACAAGAAAAAAAAATACATGTACTAATTAGCTATCTTCTGCTGCCCTCTTGTGGCAACTTTTCAGTATGCAGTTTAGAATCTCTTTTCTTGGAATAGAATTCCCACACTTGCACAGTTTTTAAGAATATATAAGACGTCTTAATTATTACATACCGGATCATGCATTTTACATTTGCAACTATTAGTGTTTTTCGTTCCTAGCTGCTGTGTAAGTCTATCTATCTATCTATCTATCTATCTACCCAACGTATACAATTCAAAGTACTAACAATAATTTACAAAGCCATCCACAACTCTGCCCCCAGCTACATCTCTAAACTACTCTCAAAATACCAACCAAGCCGCCCTCTTCAGTCCTCCCAAGACCTCCTGCTCCCTAGCTCCCTTGACACCTCCTCCCATGCTCGCCTCCAGGATTTCTCGAGAGCTTCTCCCATCCTTTGGAACTCCCTACCCCAATTAGTCTAACTGTCTTCTAATCTATCCATCTTTAGACGATCCCTGAAAACCTTTCTCTTTAAAGAAGCCTATCCTGCTTCTACCTAATACTATTTCTTTCTACATCAGCTCATCCCCCACAGCTTTTACCTTTTGTATCAATTGACCCTCCCTCTTAGATTGTAAGCTCTAATGAGCAGGGCCCTCTGATTCCTATTGTACCAAATTGTGATGTAACTGTACTGTCTGCCTTCATTTTTGTAAAGCACTGCGCAAACTGCTGGCGCTATATAAATCCTGAGTAATAATAATAATAATCTATCTATCTATCTATCTATCTACTTATCTATCTATCTATCTATCTATCTATCTATCTATCTATCTATCTATCTATCTATCTATCTATCTATCTAATATCTATCTATGTGATTGTAAGCTTTTATTAGCAGGGCCCTCTTAACCCTCTTTGTTCTTTGTATTGTATTGTAACTCTATCTCAGAGCACTGCACAAACTGTTGGTGCTATATACATCCTGAATAATATTAAAACCAATTATATACACAGTATATCAATATTTACACATTTCATTTGCATGGTTCTGTATTTTATTTATGTGTTTAAGTAAAAAAACATCTATATTAAGACTCATGCATTATGTTCTCGTTATACTAAACCTAAAATGATAGCATCTCTCCCCCAAGCCAGCACAAAAATAGTTATTCTACTACTCCTGATTTTTTTTTTTTCATCATGATAATATGATATTTTTCACCATTTTGTTGTTAAAAAAAATCAGGTAAGCTGTAATTCATTGCCTTACAATTTCTGAACTTGTTTTCTTGTGTAAGAATTACATTCCAAGAAAGATTCTAAACTGCATACTGAAAAGTCACCACAAGAGGGCAGCAGATGTTATTGCATCAGAATATTAATTTCTCTGTGTCCTTTTTTAAGGTTATCAAAGGATCAGTTAAAGCTTTCAGGATATAACAGGGGAGCTTCTTGTTTATGAAACTGTATCCTGATCTTGCTTCTTTACCCGCAAGCATGCACGCAAGGAAGTGTCAGTGCATCTTACATGCACTTCTCTGTTTTGGGTCAGGGATTCACTAAGTCAGTGGTTCTCAACTCCGGTCCTCAGGACCCACTAACAGGCCACATTTTAAGTATTACCTTGGGGAGATGCAGACTAGAATACTGTAATCACTGAGCAGCAAATGATATCACCTGTGGTGTATTTCAGTTATCCTGCAAACCTGGCCTGTTAGTGGGTCCTGAGGACCAGAGATGAGAACCACTGCACTGTTGGCACAAGCCAAGTGTTAAAGAAATGATAAAGATGATAAAGATGAGAGCCTCCTATGCAAACCTTGGATTTAGGGCAGATCTCCAGCTTTGTTTACTTCTTTTTAAATCTATCCCCAAAGCTTATTAAAAACGTAAAAAAAAAATCAGCTCTCACAGCAATGTGGCCGTGTTTCTATCAAAAACTCAGATAGCCAGCATCATGCAACCCATTTTCTGTGAGCTCAGGATGTCATGGACGCGCCCCCTCTGTCAGCCTGACCCCACAGTAAAATTCTTCAGACTAGCGCTGATGTCATGTTGTAAGCACTGCTCTCTGCCCTATTAGGAAGAGTCCCACAACTCCGCAGGAAGAAGACGCAAAGATGTCACATGGCTGGCCAGAAGGCCTCAGCAAAAAATGTATGTTAAGAACAAGTGTTGGGGTGGGGATCTAGGAAACAGGGGTAGTTTTTAAATAAATATTGGCATTTGGATAGTTTTTTTTCCTAGCAGAGCTTAGATAGATAGGGGTGGGGGGTTCACAGGTTTTCTAACATCCTGAAGTTGGGCTTTTGATATCCTCAGCCAGGGCTGGTGCAAGGATTTTTTACACCCTAGGCTAAACCACATGTTGCCTCCCCCCCTTGGCCCCACCCGTTTTTCCCTGCCTAGCCTGATCAGCGCCAATCAAATGCAGCCTCACCAGAGCCCATCAAATACAGCTTCCCCAATGCCAATCAATACCTCCTCACCTGTGCCCATCGAATACAGCTTCACCAGCGCCAATCAATACAGCCTCACCTGTACCCATAAAATACAGCTTCACCAGCGCCAATCGATACAGCCTCACCTGTGCCCATCAAATACAGCTTCACCAGCGCCAATCAATACAGACTCACCTGTACCCATAAAATACAGCTTCACCAGCGCCAATCGATACAGCCTCACCTGTACCCATCAAATACAGTTTCACCAGCGCCAATCAATACCGCGTCACCTGTGCCCATCAAATACAGCCTCATGGGCGGTGAGGGCAGAGGGGGGGTATTTGGCAGATCAGTCACTATTTCTATATAGATTTGCAAATGGCATGTGATAATACAATCTCATTATCTCAGTCAGACAATGTCAGCTTTTATATGAATCATTGCAGAGCAGCCAGTGACAGATCAACAGTGGCCAGGCGCCCCTAGACGGCAGTGCGCCCTAGGCGGCGCCTACTCCGCCTATTGGTAGAGCCGGTCCTGTCTTCAGCACACAAATAGGAAGGAACCCCACTATCCAGAATATCGAAGACAGCATCTTGTATTGGCTTGCCCACTCTTGCAAAGTGTTAGTTATAGGTTAAGGCTGCCCTAAAGGGACCCAGCCATCAAAGTGTCCCAGGTAAACAAAGCCGATGCTGCCAAAGAAGGTTCTATATACTTACCTTTCGGGAGGCCCGTGACTTTAAACTCAGGGCCTGTAACTATGGATCCTACCCAATACAGTTTCTTATCATGCAATCAATGTACTTATCTTGCTAACATGGAGAAAGTAAATGAAAAAAAAGACTCTGCATAGAATATAACATGGGCATACAGTTGGAAAGTAAGGAGGAGTCAGGTAGGGATGGTCCCCCCTGATAGTATCAGGCCCAGAAGCTGCTGGACCATCTGCTCCCATGCAAGTTATGCCTTAGTGCTGGGCTAAGGGAAGCCATAATTTTGTTGGGGAACTGATAACTTAATAATGATGGGAGATCTTGCCATTGGAGTCTGAAAGATAAAGCCAGCAGATGATTCAGTCTTCCAATGCCCACATACAGTGCCTTGAAAAAGGCTTCATAACCCTTGAAATTTCCCACATTTTGCCAGGTTACAACCAAAAATGTAATTGTATTTTATTGGGATTTTATGTGATAGACCAACACACAGTGGCACCTAATTGTGAAGTGGAAGGAAAATGATAAATGGTTTTCAACATTTTTTTTACAAATAAATATGTGAAAAGTGTGGGGTACATTTGTATGGCGCCCCCCTGAGTCAATAGTTTGTAGAACCGCCTTTCACTGCAATTACAGCTGCAAGTCTTTTTGGGGAGGTCTCTACCAGCTTTGCACATCTAGAGAGGACATTTCTCCCCATTCTTCTTTGCAAGATATCTCAAGCTCTGTCAGATTGGATGGAGAGCGTCTGTGAGCAGCAATTTTAAAGTCTTGCCACAGATTCTCAATTGGATTTAGGTCTGGACTTTGACTGGGCCATTCTAACCCATGAATATGCTTTGATCTAAACCATTCCATTGTAGCTCTGGCTGTCTGTTTAGGGTCGTTGTCCTGCTGGAAGGTGAACCTCTGCCCCAGTCTCAAGTCTCTTGCAGACTCTAACAGGTTTTCTTCTAAGATTGCCCTGTATTTGGCTCCATCCATCTTCCCATCAATTCTGACCAGCTTCCCTGTCCCTGCTAAAGAAAGGCATCCCCACAAGAAGTTGCTGACACCACCATGTTTCACGGTGGGGATGGTGTGTTCAGGGTGATGTGCAGTGTTAGTTTTCCGTCACACATAGCTTTTGCTTTTAGGCCAAGGTCTGTTCCTTGGCCTTCATGATGCTGTTTGCTCACTAAGGTTCTCTAACAAACCTCTGGGGGCTTCACAGAACAGCTGTATTTATACTGAGATTAAATTACACACATGTGGACCCTATTTACTAATTAGGTGACTTATGGTTCTGAAGGCAATTGGTTCCACTAGATTATAGTTAGGGGTATCAGAGTAAAGGAGGCTGAATACAAATGCACCCCACACTTTTCAGATTTTTTTTGTGTAGCGCTGTCCACTTAAGGGTCGCAAGAGGTATCATTACCCATTTGGTTTCCCTGACCCTGTGGGTCCTCTGCCACCTCTGACACACTGAGTTCAAACATGTTTCTGGTTTCCCTTTAAAAAATACACTAAAGTGAGTTGAATCAGTAATGTTTACTCAAAAGATGGATTAACCACTTCCCTACCACCATATGCAGAATGACGGCCGAGAAGTGGTTCAGTTATCCTGACTGGATGTCATATGATGTCCAGCAGGATAACAAGCTGGTGCACGGCAGCAGAGCCGCGCAGCACGGCGAACGGTGGCGTGACAAATCATGGCTGATCACAGTGTAAACAGGAAAAGCTGCTTTTCCTTTAGTCGCGTCTGCAGACGCGAGTAGAGGAGAGACGATCGGCAGCCGATCGGCAGCTCTACTGATGAGGGGGGGCTCTGTGCCGATTGTTTATCAGCGCAGCCCCCCCTCGGATCGCCACACTGGACCACCAGGGAGCCGACCAGGACCACCAGGGAGCCCACACAGTGATGCCACCCAGGGACCACCAGGGATGCCACCCAGGGACCACCAGGGATGCCACCCTAGACTACCAGGTAAGGGGCACACAATACCTAATAGGGATGGCACTGTGCCCATCTGTGATGCTTGCCAGTGCCATTCCTATAGGTGCTGCGATACCAGTGCTGCCTATCAGTGCCCATCAGTGCTCACCAGTGCTCATCAGTGCCACATATCAGTGCCCATCAGTGCCACCTATCAGTGCCCCCATCATTGCCACCTATCAGTGCCCATCATCATTGCCATCTATCAGTGCCCATCACTGCCACGTATCAGTGCCCAGTGCCACCTATCAGTGCCCATCAATGCTGCCTATGAGTGCCCATCAGTGCTGCTTATCAGTGCCAGCTATTAGTGTTCGTCAGTGCTGCTTATCAGTGCCGCCTATCAGTGCCCATCAGTGCTGCATATAAGTGCCACCTCATCAATGCCACCTCATCAGTTCAGCCTCATCAGTGCCAATCAGTACTGCCTCATCAGTGCCCATCAGTTAAGGAGAAAATGTACTTATTTACAACGTTTTGTGATGGAAAAAAAGAAAAAAAAAATGTTTTCAAAATTTTTGGTCTTTTTTTTATTTGTAGTGCAAAAAATAAAAACCGTAGAGGTGATCAAATACCACCAAAAGAAATCTCTATTTTTGTGGAAAAAATTACAAAAATGTAGTTTTGGTACAGCGTCGCACGACCGTGCAATTGTCATTTAAATTGCAACAGTGCTGAAAGCTGAAAATTGGTCTGGTAGGGAAGTGTTCTAAGTGCCTGGTATTGAAGTGATTAAAGAAAGAATCAAAGAATAAACTTGAATCTTAACCCCAGTGGATTACTTACACAAGTATAATTGGCAAAAGAATAACTATTACCACTTTGGTTCAAAAATATCACTTAATGTATGTTAATTTTCTTAAACCCAACAAATGCATATATTGCCCATGTAAGTGGGACACAGGAGAGCAGAGGAATGACTCCTGTTAGTGTCAGACCACTCTCTACTGCTCACTCACATAAGAGCAGTACAGTAATAGATAAAGAAGTACAACTCCAACAAACAATAACTATAGCATTATTCAACCTGCTTGTATAGAGAGTTCTTTGGTGAAAAGCAGCTTTGGTATTCTCAGCAAAGTGATGTACTCCTAAAGTGGGGAGAGAAGTAGAAGTAGTCCAGTGCTACTGTCTGACAATCCAAAAGGTCTTCAGCTAGCTTTTCATTATCTGAATTATATGCAAGGAATATTAGCTGATGGGACAAATAGCTAATCCAAGAGGAAGATGTATGATCCAAGGACAGTGCTCTTATGGCAAATAAACTGGAGAAAACTTTACAGTGAACACTGACTTAGAAAAGTTGACAATGCTGTCTATATATTGTGTCTGTAAAACTGGGCTTTCACCCACTCACCGCACTGGAACAAAGGATGTAGATGATGATGAGGATGTTGTTGGTGAAGATGATGATGATGACGATGATCTCTCTGGTATATGGGATGGTCTCCAGCCTCCACCGCACCACACCATAGCTCACATGGATCTGACACCCCTGCAGCGTGGATGGAACAGGAACGGTCTTCAGGTTGCCATGGGACAGGGTAATCAAGCTGTCCATCGGTGTCCCTCCAGATATCCGATTGATAAATCTGTAGAAGCAGGCCGCAACCGCTGCAGCTTCCAGCAACAGATTCCCTGCACACACATCCACGCCAACCCCGAGAGAGCGTGCCAGGCCCAAACCCTAGATTCTTATACTCTCTCCCAGAAATCTTTTCTCCTGCCAGAAATCTCTTCTCCTCCATCAGTCCACTGGTAGTTGTAGTTTTACCCAATACAGCCAGAGGGCGAATCCTTGCAAATAAACTACATGTCCCAAGATGCCTTGCTCTCTTCCAATTACCAGAGTCACAGGTCAGCCAAACTGGAATGCTAGAGGGAAGCAGCTGCCTCATAATTAACACCATAAAGCATCTTCTGATTGCAGGAAAGGTTAATATCCAGTTCCTGGCTACATTTGTCAAATGTTGTGAAGACCATTTATCATTTTCCTTCCACTTCACAATTATGTGCCACTTGGTGTTGCTCTATCACATAAAATCCCAATAAAATACATTTATGTTTTTGGTTGTAACATGACAAAATGTGGAACATTTCAAGGGGTATGAATACTTTTTCAATGCACTGTATGACAAATCAAGAAAGTTGTGCCTGGGTTGCCAACAAACTGAAAGTATACGTGCTTCATCTGTAAAAGAACTGCTGTAGGCAAAGCTGCCACTTCTGCTGCTCATACGGTACGTGCCCTCCCTTTAAAAAAGAAGGATTAAGCGGCACTTATTCTGATGAATTGCCTCTTTGAAAGCCTCTCCACTTTCAGAACTGTAAACCTCAGATGTAATAAGATGTAAGTATACATTGGGACAGAGTGTCTCCATTTCTAACTATGATTGACATCGCTGCTAATGGTCCGTGTTAAAAGCTGGTACCACTTCATATCAATGTCTTGGCAGTCATAAAAACTGCCACCTCATTATGGCATTCTTAGACCTTTATACCATGAAGGACATAAGATTAGTCAGGTGTAGAGTTGAGCGGACACCTGGATGTTCGGGTTCAGCAGGTTCGGCCGAACTTCGCGAAAAAGTTCTGGTTCGGTACCGAACTTGACCTGAACTTGACCCCGGACCCCGAACCCCTTTGAAGTCAATGGGGACCCGAAATTTTCGGCACAAAAATGGCTATAAAAAAGTCCTGGAAAGTGCTAGAGGGCTGCAAAAGGAAGTAAAATGGGGGTAAGAGTAGGACAAGTGCCCCACAAAAAATGGGGATAGGGAAAATAACTTAAAATCAAATAAAAAAAATAAAAATGGGAAGGGGGGTGGATGTGGAGTAGGAGCCTAGAGTTTGACTAGGCCGTGACCGTGGCAGTGTAGGTAGAAGTGGCGGTGGTGGAGGAGGAGGAGGAGGAGGTAGCCAACACTTTTTGTTGTTTGTTTGTTTATTTCTTCTAATTGGGGTAGCCCCCAAAATATTGAGGCATATTCAAAAAAACAAGTATACCAACGGCGGTGGTGGCGGTGAAGATGGATGTGACG
>BLSH010023768.1:150828-186726 GCA_018402905.1 Glandirana rugosa
ACCCTCCTTATCACCGGGTAGTATCCACAGTCACCTTTCATATCGTGGGCTCCCACTGGTACCAATGTTGGGGTGTTATTCCTCCACTGACACCAATGATGGGGTGCTATACTTTCCACTGACACCTATGATGGGCCACTATTCCTCCCACTGACACAAGTGATGGGGTGCTATACCTCCCACTGACACCAATGATGGGACACTATTCCTCCCACTGACACCAATGATGGGGTGCTATTCCTCCCACTGACACCAATGATGGGGTGCTATTCCTCCCACTGACACCAATGATGGGGTGCTATTCCTCCCACTTACACCAGTGATGGGGTGCTATTCCTCCCACTGATATCAATGATGGGGTACTATTCCTCCCACTGACAACAATGATGAGGCTTCCACTGGTACCAATGTTGGGGTGTTATTCCTTCCACTGACACCAATGATGGGGTGCTATACTTCCCACTGACACCAATTATGGGACTCCCACTGGTACCAATGTTGGGGTGTTATTCCTCCACTGACACCAATGATGGGGTGCTATACTTTCCACTGACACCTATGATGGGCCACTATTCCTCCCACTGACACAAGTGATGGGGTGCTATACCTCCCACTGACACCAATGATGGGACACTATTCCTCCCACTGACACCAATGATGGGGTGCTATTCCTCCCACTGACACCAATGATGGGGTGCTATTCCTCCCACTGACACCAATGATGGGGTGCTATTCCTCCCACTTACACCAATGATGGGGCGCTATTCCTCCCACTGACACCAATGATGGGGTGCTATTCCTCCCACTGACACCAATGATGGGGTGCTATTCCTCCCACTGATATTAATGATGGGGCACTATTCCTCCCACTGACACAAATGATGAGGCACTATTCCTTCCACTGATATCAATGATGGGGCACTATTCCTCCCACTGATATCAATGATGGGGCACTATTCCTCCCACTGCTACCAATGATGGGGTAATATTCCTTCCACCGACAGCAATGATGGGGTATTATTCCTCCCACTGATACCAATGATGGGGCACTATTCTTCCCACTGATACCAATGATGGGGCACTATTCCTCCCACTGATACCAATGATGAGGCACTATTCCTCCTACTGATATCAATGATGGGGTGCTATACCTCCCACTGATATCAATGATGGGGCACTATTCCTCCCATGATATCAATGATGGGGTAATATTCCTTCCATCGACACCAATGATAGGGTACTATTCCTCCCACTGATGCCAATGATGGGGCACTATTCCTCCCACTGATACCAATGATGGGGCGCTATTCTTCCCACTGATACCAATGATGGGGCACTATTCCTCCCACTGACACCAGTGATGAGGCACAATCCTCCCACTGACATCAATGATGGGGTAATATTCCTCCCAATGACACCAACATTTTCTCTTACTGATACCAGCACTATTCCTTACCCTAATACAAAAGTTGGGTCATTGCTTACTCTGATGGCAAGACATTTTCTACTCCCACTGGCCACAGTCTGCCCCCCTAAAATCTGAAAGAGAGTAAACTGGCCCTGTCTTTAGAAAGTTGAGAGACTCCTGATTTAGATCATGGTATGTCTAGTAGTAGTTGTTCACATTCAACTGGACTTATTCTTTAACATTGAATGCATTTCATTGATTGTCCAAACCACTTCACGCACAAGCTGAGATATTCACACATTCATACAACCCAATTTAGTTAAACTTTCACAGTATGTCTTCCTTATCTTCTTTTACTGCTCCACCACCTTACTGACCTTCTGCTACCCTGTCTATGCCTTCCACTTACATCTCCACACACCTCCTCCATACATCTTCATCTCTGGCCTTCCGGATTCGACTGGCAGCCTAGCCCCGTCTCAGGATTCCATCTTCAAAATGGCAGCACCATTCATTGTTCTAAAAGAAAGAACCCATATGTCCCCATCCATAGTTCCCAAGATCCATATATATATATATATATATATATATATATATATATACTGTACGGTATTTCAAGTTTAATTTAATAACGGTTTACCTAAACCTGAAATACAATCCCAATTCCAAAAGAGTTGGGACGCTGTGTAAAATCTGCATAAAAATAGAATGCAATGATTTGCAAATCTTATAAACCCATATTCTATTCACAATAGAAAAAAGAAAATATATGAAATATTTAACCACTTCAATACCGGGCACTTTCACCCCCTTCCTGCCCAGGCCAATTTTCGGCTTTCAGCGCTGTCGCGTTTTGAATGACAATTGCGCGGTCATGCAACACTGTACCCATGTGACAATTTTATCATTTTCTTCCTACAAATATAGCTTTCTTTGGGTGGTATTTAATCCCCATTGGGTGTTTTATTCTTTTACTAAATAAATTTAACAAGACCGAAAATTTTTTGGGGAAAAAAACAAGTTTTTCTTTGTTTCTGTTATAAAATTTTTCAAATAAATAATTGTTCTTCATACTTTTAGGCCAACATGTATTTTGCTACATTTCTTTGGTGAAAATAACCCAAATCAATGTACATTGTTTAGTCTGTAGGAAATGTATAGAGTCCACAAACTATGGTATACAGTACTGTATATCTGATAAGTAGGGATGAGCCGAAAACCCCCGGTTCGGTTTGCACCAGAACATGCGAACAGACAAAAAGATCAGGGCGAACATCCGAACACCATTAAAGTCTATGGGACATGAAAAATCAAAAAGTGCTCATTTTAAAGGCTTATATGCAATGCTATTGCCCTAAAAAGTGTATGGGGACCCGGGTCCTGCCCTAGAGGACATGTATCAATGAAAAAAAAAGTATTTAAATCAATCGTTTTTTTCACGATATTTTCAGGAGCAGTGATTTTAATAATGCTTAAAGTGAAAAAAAAGAAAAATTCCTTTAAATAATGTGCCTGGGGGGTGTCCTTAGTCTGTGTTTAAAAGGGCACATCTCTGTGAGGTGTAGAACACCAGAGCAAAATGACATTTCCATAGGAAAAATTGTCATTAAAAATCGCGGCTGTAATGTATTGCCGGTTCCCGGCAATATACAAAAAACACTGGAAAAAAGTGTGTGGGGTTCCCCCCAGTCCAAACCAGGCTCTTCGGGTCTGGTTTGGATATTAAGGGGAACCCCGCACCAAATTAGCGAACGTCCCCCCTCCTGAACCGTACCAGGCTACATGCCCTCAACATGGGGAGTATGGGTGCTTTGGGGGAGTGGGGGCTCAAAGCACCTTGTCCCCATGTTGATGGGGACAAGAGCCTCTTCCCCACAAGCCTGGCCGGTACTTGTGGGGGTCTGTGGGCAGGGGGGCTTATCGGAATCCAGAAGCCCCTTTTAATAAGGGGGCCCCAGATCCCTCCCCCCCATGTGAATAGGTTTGGGGTACATTGTACCCCTACCCATTCACCAAAAAAGGAGTGTAGTGTAAAAAAAACAAGAGGCAGTTTTTGACAAGTCCTTTATTTTGTAAAATAGCTCTTTTCTTCTTTCTTCTTTCTTCTTCAATCTTCATCTTCTTCTTCTTTCTACTTTCACCACCGCCGCTCTCCCCGCTGCTGCAGTCCGGCCCCTGCGCGTCTCCCAGAATGGGCGGTCTTCACAATGACAGTACTTTTATAAGAAAGGACGGGGCCACCCAGTGACGTAAATGGGTGACCCGTCCCCTCTGACATCGCATGACGTCAGAAGGGGGTGGGTTCACTCAGTTACGTCACTGGGTGGCCCCGCCCCTTATTATAAAAGTACTGTCATTGTGAAGACCACCCATTCTGGGAGACGCGCAAGGGCCAGACTGCAGCAACGGGGAGAGCGGCGGCGGTGAAAGTAGAAAGAAGAAGAAGATGAAGATTGAAGATGAAGAGAGGAAGCAAGAAGTCTAAAAGAAGAAGCAGAAGACCAGAAGAAGGAGCGGGCCTGGAGAATATGGAGGAAGAAAGAAGAAAAGAGCTATTTTACAAAATAAAGGACTTGTCCAAAACTGACTCTTATTTTTTTTTACACTACACTCCTTTTTTAGTGAATGGGTAGGGGTACAATGTACCCCATATCTATTCACATAGGGGGGGTTGGGATCTGGGGGCCCCCTTATTAAAGGGGGCTTCCAGATTCTGATAAGCCTCCTGCCCATAGATCCCCACAACCACCGGCCAGGGTTGTGGGGATGAGGCCCTTCTCCCTATCAACATGGGGACAAGGTGCTTTTGGGGCAACCTCAAAGCATCCTCCCCATGTTGAGGGCATGTGGCCTGGTATGGTTCAGAGGGGGGGGAGCTCGCTCGTCCCCACCCCCTCCTGCCATGACAGGGCTGTGTGCTCGGATAAGGATCTGGTTTGGATTTTGGGGGGGACCCCACGCCATTTTTTAAAAAAATTTTGGCATGGGGTTCCCCTTAAATTCCATACCAGTCCTGAAGGGCCTGGTTTGGATTTTGGGGGGGGGGCATGTAATTTTTTTTTACATTTTGGCACGGGGTTCCCCTTAAATTCCATGCCAGACCTGAAGGGCCTGGTTTGGATTTTGGGGGGGGAACCCCACATCATTTTTTTTTAAACTTTGGCGCGGGCCCTGCTGTTGTAAATTAGTTTAAAAATTGTGATAAAATCCCCCAGTCAAATAGGTGGCGATAAATTGGGCCTTGGGTGTTGGCGGTGCCAAAACACTGTAACCTCTTGCAGTTACTCTTGTTGGATGAAGGAACTGGGCCTGATGTTGTAAATTAGTTTACAAATTGTGACGAAAGCACCCAGTCAAACAGGAGGCCAAAAATTGGGCCTTGGGTGTTGGCGATGCCAGAACACTGTAACCCCTTGCAGTTACTCTTGTTGGACGGAGGAACTGGGCCGGATGTTGTACATTAGTTTACAAATTGCGACGAAAGCCCCTAGTCAAACAGGTGGCAAAAAATTGGGCCTTGGGTGTTGGCGGTGCCAGAACACTGTAACAACTTGTAGTTACTCTTGGACAGAGGAACTGGGCTTGATGTTCTAAATTATTTTAAAAAATTGTTATGGCATGCCCCTGTAAATCAGGTGCAGAAAAATTGGGCCTTGGGTGTTGGTGGTGCCCTAAATACAAAATATAGTTCTAGATTATGGACAGGAGGAATAGGAGCAGTGCCAGTTTTTAAGTGATCCCAGATCCCTAGCAAATTTATTCAGTTGCATCAGCATCAGGGGCTTGATAGCTGCCGATCCAGGACTGATTCATTTTTATAAATGTAAGCCTATCAACCGAGTCTGTGGACAGGCGCACTCTTTGATTGGTTACGAACCCTCCAGCAGCACTGAATGTCCGTTCAGAAAGCATGCTGGATGCAGGACAGGCCAGTAGCTCAATTGCATATTGAGCAAGTTCCAGCCAGTGGTCTACCCTCAAGATCCAGTAACTAAGTGGATTCTCAGTTGGAAAGGTCTCCAAGTCTGCTCTTCCCCCTATATATTCCTGCACCATATAATGCAGATGCTGACGATGGTTGCTTGAACCTATCAGGCCTGGGTGCTGAGGACTGAAATTTTTTTTAAAGGCATCGCTCAGCCAGCCACGTTCTCCACCACTCTGTCTCTGAACGACCGAAGCTTCAGAAACACGTTGTCCAGGGCCAGCAGCAGGACATGGTAACCTTCCAGGGTCTGGAAAGGCGTTGCACAAACTTTTCTTCAAGGTATCCTGAAGATATTTCATCCTCTGCACCCTCTGCTCAGGCAGGATGAGTTCTGTAACTTTACCCTGATCCCTCTCCTTGATACCACGAATCCTAGGGTCCTTTCGCAGGCTTTTCAGAATCAGAGAGCCCGTGCAGCGTAAGTTTGAGGAGGCATGAGTGTCCTCTGAGTCACTGAGGATGACATTATCAGGAACTCCCTCCTCCCAGCCATGTACAACTCCTTGGGTTTCTGGGGACTTAAAGCCATGATCCCTTGAAGAATGCTGCGTATTATACTCCACATCCATGCTGACACAATCCTCCTCCTCCTCCCATGTGTTTGGCGGCTCTGCAGCAATGCTCTCTACATAAAGGAGGCCTTGAGAAGAAAGGAAGTCCTCCTCTTCCTCCCTCTATTCTGCCTCAAGTGCCCTGTCCATGATTCCACGAAGCATGTGCTCCAGAAGGAATATTATTGGGACAGTGTCACTGATGCACGCATTGTCGCTGCTCACCATCCTTGTGGCCTCCTCAAATGGTGACAGGACAGTGCATGCATCCTTGATCATTAGCCACTGATGTGGTGAAAAAAAGCCAAGCTCCCCTGAGCCTGTCCTGGTGCCATGCTCACAGAGGTACTCATTGATGACCCTCTGCTGTGCATGCAGCCGCTGCAGCATTGCCAATGTTGAGTTCCACCTGGTGGGCATGTCACAAATGAGGCGGTTGTTGAGCAGGTTGAATTCCCGCTGGATGTCAACCAGCCAGGCACCGGCATTGTATGAACGCTGGAAATGACCACAGACTTTTCTGGCCTGACTCAGGATATCTGGTAAGCCTGGGTACCTGGTCAAGAAACGCAACACCACCAAATTCAAGATGTGTGCCAAGCATGGAACATGTGTCAATTGTCCCAGTCGGAGGGCAGAGAGAAGGTTAGTGCCATTGTCGCATACAACCATTCCTGGCTCAAGCTGCCGTGGCATCAACCACCTCTGAGCCTACCCTCACAGAGCTGAAAGAATCTCTCCCCCAGTGTGGCTCCTGTCCCCAAGACAGATTAACTCAAGAAGAGCATGGCATCTTTTAGCCTGACTGCTTGTATAGCCCCTTGAATGCTTAGAGAGCACTGCAGGTTCAGAGGACAATTCTTCAGAAGAGGCCACAGAGGTAGAAGAAGAGGAGGGGGTGGAGGAGGCGGATGTGGAAAAATCACTACCAGCTTTTTGGAGGCGTGGTGGCAGAACTATTTCAAAAACTGAACCCTGTCCTGCATCCTTCCCAGCTGCCAGCAGAGTTACCCAGAGCGCGGTGAAGGAAAGGTAACGTCCCTGACCATGCTTGCTGGACCATGATTCAGCGATAATATGAACCCTGCTGCTGACTGCACTATTCAACGAGGCCAAAACATTGCCTTCCACATGATGGTAGAGAGCTGGAATGGCCTTACGTGAAAAGAAACCTCTTTTGGGAACCTGCCTCTGTGGGACAGCACATTCCACAAATTCACGAAAGGGGGCAGAGTCTACCAGCTGAAAAGGCAGCAGTTGGAGTGCTTGCAATTTAGCCATGCCTTCCACATGATGGTAGAGAGCTGGAATGACCTTACGTGAAAAGAAACCTCTTTTAGGAACCTGCCTCTGTGGGACACCACAAATTCACGAAAGGGGGCAGAGTCTACCAGCTGAAAAGGCAGCAGTTGGAGTGCTTGCAATTTAGCCAAGCTAGCATTAAGACACTGAGCATGTGGATGGCTGGAACAGTATTTCTTTTTACGGTTCATCGACTGGGGTAGGGATATTTGCCTGCTGAATTCACCTGGTAGTGTACTGCTAGCAGATTGGCTGCAAGTACTAGTTGTGGCACACATTGCTACACCATTATTCCTCTCAGTGCAGGTTTTGGAGAGGACTACAGGTATAGTAGGGGGTTGAGATCCCAGATGAGGAGCAAGGTGGAGTCTGCCAACGGTGTGATCTACTGCACATGTGCTGAAAAATGCCCACACCAAAGAAATTTTGGAAGTCGGCAGGGAGGCAGCAGCACCCTGCACCTGTGGAGCTCTGTGATCTGATGCAATTGGATGGCTGCCCTTAAGCTGGCCCCTGGATGACATCCTGCCTTGTTGGAGTTGGCTCTCCTCCTCATTTTCCTCCTCTCTTCTCTCAGGCACCCAAGTACAGTCCGTGTCCTCATCATCCCCTCCCTCCTCATCACTGGAACAAACTTGGCAGTATGCTGCAGCTGGGGGAACATTACTGCTAGCTCCTTGTCCTTTTGTGGCATCCCCTGTCTCTAGGCTTACGCCACTCCCTTCCTCAACCTGGGAACCAACACCAGAGCCTTCAAACTGCTGCAGATCCTCCATGAGCATGTAACCAACACTATGGTCAAACAATTCAGGTGACTCCTCCAGGCATGATGGTGGGGCTACAGAAGGAGTAACTGTGGACAAGAATCCGGTGGAATAGGCCGCTTTGCCAGATGCGTTGGATGGCAAACTTGTATGAACCTGGGTGACAGAGGATGAGGATGGCTTTGTTATCCACTCCACCAACTCTTCTGCATGTTGTGGCTCAATAGCACGTCCAACAACAGAAAAAAGGACAAGCATGACCCGCCCGCATAGGATTCACCACGTCCACCACCACCACTTTTCACTAAAGACACAGAGGCTGCTTGCCCTCATTTAGTGACCTGGGATCATCTGCCTCTCCTTTGTGGCCTTCCTGACATGATGGGTATTTTTTTTAACACCGCAATACACTGTACTATATACCGTACAACCCAAAATGCACCGATATATAGTGTACACTCAATACGCTGCGTGTATATCTGGATACACTAGACTATACATATTTGAAGACACCACGACAAGTAGTGTGCTATATACCGTACACCTCTGAATGCACCGATATATAGTGTACACTCAATAAGCTGTGTGTATATCTGTATACACTATAGACTGTATATATTTTAAGACACCAAGTCAAGTGTACTATATACCGTATGTACAGTGTACACTGATATATAGTACTCTGTGCGTATATATATATATAAATATATATATATATATATATTCTAGACTGTATGCATATATATATATTTTATTTTATTTTTTCCTGCATTAACCTGTCTGCACTAACAGATAGATTTTATATTGCTCCCTATCTATCTAGTCAGCTATTTACCTTTTCTGGGTTTTTTTTTCTGTTTTTAAACACTCTTTATAAAGCTACCTAGCTAAACTGCCTGTTTTCAGGAACCTAAGCTGTCTGCTTAACTCCAACCACCGCCGCCAACACACTACATAGAACCGCTGTGACCAGAACAATATATTGTTACCATAGTCACATTGTACTACTATGAGGAAGTGATCGGGATTTTTTTTTTAACATATTCTGATTGCTTATAGCAGTGAATTTCATTGCCATAAACAGGCATTTTACTGAACTAAATCGATTCATTCAGTTTGTTTTGCTGTGATTAGCTGTGATTGGTCACAGCTAATCATATCATACAGATGGGCTGTGATATGCTCTGTCTGTACCATGTGATCACTGTGACCAATCACTGTTAACAACACAATTGTAACAATGAATGGCGTGAAAGGAAGCCATCCATTGTTTACAACTGTCATTTGATGAGTCACAGCGATTGCATGGTATCGGCAGCGGGCTGGTACAGTGATCAGTCATCGGCTGTGACGATGGACACAAGGCCATTGAGGGAGGATGTCACATGACATCCACCCTGAAAAAGAAAGTCCTGCTCTGCCGTCAGGGACTGGTTAAACTGAAAAAATGGACCATTATAAGAAAAAAATAGGACATTTTGAAATTGATGGCAGCAACACGTCTCAAAAAATTGGGAGGTGCCATGCTAAGCACGTTGTAGCCTTGCTACTTCTTTTACCAACACTCTGTAAATGTCTGGGAAGTGAGGAGACCAGTTGCTGGAGTTTTGGGAGAGGAATGTTGTCCCATTTTTGCCTGATATGGGATCATAATTGCTCAACAGTCCCGGGTCTTCTTTGTTGTGTTTTTTGCTTCAGGATGCACCAAATATTTCCAATTTGCGAAAGATCTGGACTGCAAGCAAGCCAGTTCAGCACCCAGACTCTTCTACTACAAAGCCATGCTGTTGTCATAGATGCGATTTAGCATTGTCCTGCTGAACTATGCAAGACCCTACCTGTCTGGATGGAAGCATATGCTGCTCTAAAACCTGGATATGTCTTTCAGCATTGATGGTGCCTTTC
The DNA here is from genome assembly GCA_018402905.1 of Glandirana rugosa. Classification (NCBI taxonomy): domain Eukaryota; kingdom Metazoa; phylum Chordata; class Amphibia; order Anura; family Ranidae; genus Glandirana; species Glandirana rugosa. The sequence continues at coordinate 160,747 of BLSH010023768.1, forward strand.
TAGATGTACAAGCTGCCCATTCCCAATCCATACGCACCATGCCCCCCTCCCCCCCCATACATCAGAGATGTAGACTTTTGAACTGAGTGCTGATAACAAGCTGGGAGGTCAGGAAGGTCTGGAAAAATGGCAGCAGGTGCTTTGGACTGATAGATCAAAATGTGAAATATCTGGCTGTAGCATGAGACAGTTTGTTGGTGAAGGGCTGGAGAGCAGTACAATAATGAGTGCCAAAAATATTATTAAGAAATGGTAATGCGCTGCCAAAGGCTGTACAATAATCTAGGATTTGTTATCAAAGCTGCTGCTGCCACCTTTAGTGTTTCACACCAACTAAAAACAGTAATCAACATCAAATGAGAGTGTGGAAGCGCTGCCAACAAAATAATGAATAAATACTAAAATAAAGTATGAGGGGAAAATAGAATACAATCATAGCATATGCTTTTAGCTGTTAATAGTGAACAATACTTCAGGTGAATAGGAGAACACCGAAGTGCTAAACAAAAAGTGCATATAAAACTATATAAAAGGAATACTAAAAAATGTGCAAATAGAACACAGGTGCTTCTCATAAAGTGCATACAAATCCAATTCTTAGTAATACTACTAGATGTGCAAACAATGCTAATAAATAAAGTGCTGATGACATCAAGCAATAAAGTGATAAAGGCAAGCTGAGAGTCTGAAAGTAGAAGCAAAGTCTATAGGCAAATAGATGTGAGGGATCCCTTCTTGTGAAAGGTATAGCAGTCCGCAGGTAGATGGTCAAGCTGGAATACTGACGTGCTCCCTTCACCGGATAGGGTGGACCCTCACCTCTAGAGGAGACCCCACCGGGTCTAATCTCTCATAGCTGCTGTAAATAATTCATGCAATACCGTGACCACACTGTGTCCTCCACCAGATAAATTGGAGGCTCACCTCAGACTAAGACCCCAATGGGCCTAGTAGTGCATGGCTGATGCAGGTAAGTATCCACATAGTGTCCCGTTTGAGCTTGTGGTCGGGATCCCCAATATTTTCACCGGTAGTAAGTCACCATGTAAACAAAAAAGACACCTCCAATAGTGCAATATGTATTTACCATAGATGAAAGGTAATGACTGACAATGCCCCACTTAAAATGCACTCACATTTATTAATAATAAAACCAGCATATAATCCAATAAAATCCACGATAAAGTGCACATGAATCTCACGTGTCAGACACAAGTACCACCGCCAGGCTGGACCTCTACATGTTTCACCACCTCACGTGGCTTCATCTGGAGGAATAAGCCGAGCGGGGGTATCAGTGGTACTTAAGTAATCTTTAACTAACCTTCACTAAACACTCACATTTATTAATAATAAAACCAGCATATAATCCAATAAAATCCACAATAAAATGCACATGAATCTCACGTGTCAGACACAAGTTACACCGCCAGGCTGGACCTCTAAATGTTTCACCTCCCCACGTGGCTTCATCTGGAGGAATAAGCCGAGCGGGGGCATCAGTGGTCCTTAAATAATCTTTAACTAACCTTCCCTAAACGCTCACATTTACTAATAATAAAACCAGCATATAATCCAATAAAATCCACGATAAAGTGCACATGAATCTCACGTGTCAGGCGCAAGTACCACCGCCAGAGTGTTTGTAGGCAACTGTGAAGCATGGTGGAGGTTCCTTGCATGTTTGGGGCTGAATTTCTGCAAATGGAGCTGGAGATTTGGTGGTGGAACAATGGTGTCCCCAATGCTGAGACCTACAGTTAGATACTTATCCATCATACCATACTATTAGGGAGGCGTGTGATTGGCCCCAAATTTATTATGCAGCAGAACAACGACCCCAAATTTACAGCCAATGTTGTTTAGAAATATCTTCAGGGTAAAGAAAAACAAGGAGTCCTGGAAGTGATGATTTGACCCCCACAGAGGCCCAATCTCAACATCATGGAGTCTGTCTGGAATTACATGAGGAGACAGAAGGATTTGAGGCGGCCGACATCCACAGAAGATCTGGGTTACTTCTCCAAGATGTTCGGAGTTCCTTCAAAATCTGCGTGCAAGTCTACCTAGAAGAATTGATGCTGGTTGAAGGCAAAGGGTGGTCACACCAGATATTGATTTGATTTGGATTTCTCTTCCCTTCATTTACTTTCTACTTTATTAATTGATAAAAAAAATAAACTATTATCACTTCTGCTTCTGAAAGCTTTCTTCATTTACATGTACAGCATTTTTTCACACCTGCCTTAAATTTTTGCACAGCACCGTATATCAAATCTGAAATTCACGCGCACCTAGGAAATTACAAAAAAAACGATATTACCCAAAAATAGGTCATGGGTAAAACGTTAACCCCTTTACTGACAGAGCTGTTTTTACACATAGGTAAAAATGCACATTTTAGGCCTGAAGATTAGTTAACCCCCTTCTCCAAGCTTTACATTTGTTCTAAAAGTAGAACCCCAGGTGAATAGAATGGTGGTAGTTCCAATTGTTTTATGTCACACAATATTAGCACAACTATTTTTCAAATCCTTATTTTCAGTAAAAAAAAAAAATACACTAAGACGGGCCATATGCTATGCAATTTTCTTGTACAATTTTCCTTTAGATTTACCAAAATCATATAAAGGGGTCAAACCTAAACACTTTCAATTTGTATGCAATCAGGCAGGCCAGTGCACTACACAGTTAAAGATAAATCTAAAGGTAATTAACCGCTTGCTGGCCACCCGCCGTAGTCATACTGCGCCAAGGTGGCTCGGTAGCGCTAATCTCCATAGGTGTATGTTGGTCCGTGCATGTGATATAGCGCGCGCCCGCTGTGCACCATGGGGGCGCACCCGTTGGTCTCGATGTCCCCCGGGGACTCACGATCGCGGTATACAGAGGCAGAAGGAGGAGATCGAGTCTGCCCTATCTGCTCCCTGGCCCCCCCGGAACACAGTGAGCATGCGCGCGTCGCACGAGGGCTCACAATATTCGTTATAGCGTCCGCCGTTAGGTGGCGGCGTTTTGTGATAACTAACCACTTTGCTGCCGTTACGCTGCGGCGGGCAGTCAGCAAGTGGTTAAATTTGCATCCAACTGTGAAATGGTGACAAAATTTGGTATGCAAAATGCTCCGTAGGTGATTCTTTAAAAGCCTGTATATATCAGTTTGTATTAAACCGCATATGATGGCCCTAGGATTACTGTACTCCTGCATGCATGGCAATCTACACTCACCTTATTAGGTACACCTTGCCAGTACCGGGTTGGACCCCCTTTTGCCTTCATTCTTGGTGGCATAGATTCAACAAGGTGTTGGAAACATTTCTCAGAGATTTTGCTCCATAGTGCTGCAGATTTGTCGGCTGCACATCCATGATGCCAATCTCCAGTTCCACCACATCCCAAAGGTGCTCTATTGGATGAGTGGATGTGGTGAGTGTGGAGGCCATTGGGTGAGATGTAGTGAGTGTGGAGGCCATTGGATGAGATGTGGTGAGTGTGGAGGCCATTGGATGAGATGTAGTCAGTGTGGAGGCCATTGGGTGAGATGTGGTGAGTGTGGAGGCCATTGGATGAGATGCGGTGAGTGTGGAGGCCATTGGGTGAGATGTGGTGAGTGTGGAGGCCATTGGATGAGATGTAGTCAGTGTGGAGGCCATTGGGTGAGACGTGGTGAGTGTGGAGGCCATTGGATGAGATGTAGTCAGTGTGGAGGCCATTGGGTGAGATGTGGTGAGTGTGGAGGCCATTGGATGAGATGCGGTGAGTGTGGAGGCCATTGGATGAGATGTGGTGAGTGTGGAGGCCATTGGATGAGATGTGGTGAGTGTGGAGGCCATTGGATGAGATGTGGTGAGTGTGGAGGCCATTGGATGAGATGTGGTCAGTTTGGAGGCCATTGGATGAGATGTGGTCAGCGTGGAGGCCATTGGATGAGATGTGGTGAGTTTCTCAGTTCATAAAGTGCAGATTATCCTATTTATAGATGAATAGAAGTGAGAAACCAATCCTCCACAGTTTCCACCAGTGTTACACTCCACCAGTTGTGTCGTCACCATAGGTGTGTGCACAGGATGTGCCAGGTGTGCCTGGGCACACCCCAATCACCCCGTATGGTGCAAATTCCCCATTTATACTTCGGAAATTTTACCAAAGCCCCCTAATGGGGCTCCTAAAAAAAACTAAAAAAAAAAAAATAATTAAAAAAAATAAAATTGTAAAAAATAAAATAATAAATAAATAATACACACGTATGCGTTTGTGCTTTGGGGTGCACACCCTAATGCAATAGGCTGCGCACACCTATGGCCCTCCCCTTATGGGCGTAATATATGCGCCTTTGGATTATATAGATATCCTGCTGCGTCCTTTTTTGGCACACTTTGCTCCAAGGGAGATATAACATAATGTGTAATACATTTGGAAGAAAATGATGTTGTGTATGATGATTATAAATGTACCTTTGTGAATAGATGCTAATCATGACATATCCCCCAGTACCAACAGGATCCCCTGAGGAAGCCTTTGGTGAAACGCGTAGCAATTCCTTTGGTATCAACACAGAAAACTTGGAGTTGGCCTTTTACTTCTATATAAAGGACTTCAATACGAATTTCTAAAAATACCAATGTTTGACGTAAAGGCCAACCCACATTTATGCTCTTGTGGTATTTTCTGGTTCACATATATATGGAGAGATACCTTTCTCAACCTTTTCCAACACAGAGGAAAACCTTGATATAGTTCTCCGGTCTCGGGGGAACCCCTGATAAAAATTAAAAATCTACAACTCATGATACATTAGTGTGATGGTCAATGGGAAGAATGCTCCTTACACGTGTGGTCATTGGGAAGAATTATCCCCTTACAGATAGCTAAAAAGATCAATGATGTCATTGGGAATTTATCTGAGAGGTAGAAATTGACCACAGCTCAAGGAACCCCTAGCAACCTCTGGAGGAACCCTGGTTGAGAAATCCTGCTCTATATGGTTTACATGTTTTTAACCACTTCAGCCCCGGAAGGATTTCCCACATTAGGACCAGAGCACTTTTTGCGATTCGGCACTGCGTCGCTTTAACTAACAATTGCGCGGTCGTGCGACATTGTACCCAAAAAAAATTGGCGTCCTTTTTTTCCCACAAATAGAGCTTTCTTTTGGTGGTATTTGGTCAGCTCTGCGTCACTTCTGATCACCGCTATAAACAAAAAAAAAAAAACAATATTTCTTACTTTTTGCTATAATACATATCCCAAAAAAAAAAAAATAATTTATTCATCGGTTTTGGCCGATTTATATTCTTCTACATATTTGTGGTAAAAAAAATCGCAATCGACGTTTATTGATTGGTTTGCACAAAAGTTACAAACTATGAGAATTCATTTCTGGCATTTTTACAAATTTTTTTTTTTTTACTAGTAATGGCGGCGATCTGCGATATTTATCGGGACTGCGATATTGGGGCGGACGTGTTGGACATTTTTGACACATTTTTGGGACCGATGACTTTTGTACAGCGATCAGAAAGTTAAATATCTACTGATTACTGTATAAATGTCATTGGCAGTGAAAGGGTTAACTGTGCTCCCTGGGTGTGTTCTAACTGTGAGGGGGCTGGGCTACCATGGGCATAAGAGATCTAACTGATCCCAGTGACAGGGATCAGTAGATCTCTTACATGCCCACTGATAGAGCGGGGTACCTCCGTGTTTACATCGGCGGTTCCCCGCTTTTCTTCTCTAACAGATGATCGCGGGTCGCCGGCAGACATCGAGTCCGTCCGACCCACAGCCCCGCTCAGGGTAGTGCGGCGGGCACAAGAGCGCGCCACCAGCAGTGCGCGCTCACCCCTTAGCTGATAGCCGTTTATAGATATCGTGCCACTCTGCAGCAGTAAAAGTAGGCAAGCCGGTCCGGAAGTGGTGAAAGATGTGTTTATCTTTTCATATTTTTCTGTAATAAAATGTGAATTTTATAGACATGCATGGTTGACCATTCTGTTTTCAGCCTGGGATAAGAGTGGCACCTTCAAAAGTCCGGTATCCTTCTCTTTTACTTTTTCCTTCATGGATGTTAGATGACTGAGCTGTACCAATGGATTGAGGAAGGCGGGTGTCACAGGGGGCACAGAGCGGTGCCGGAGAAGGAACCAATCACGGAGGCTGCGACAGATCGTCCCGCAGAAGCGGTTGCTAGCCATGGCGTCACTCTCTGGTGGAACAGAGCAGAGGCTGATGGAGGGATTAGTCAGAAGACATCTAGGTGGCAAGCCAAATTAGCATGGTCCCGTCACCATGACGACATGTTTCACGCCCTGCGCCTTGTCAAGTCATGTGACGGGAATGGACCTGCGGTTGTATACCCTCTTCTTTGACTTTTACCTACAGGTAAGTCTATAATCAGGCTTACCTCTAGGTAAGGTTAATATCACCTAAACCTGTACAGTTTAGGAGATATTTGCCCGTCATGCAGCCGCTGACGTCGCATAGCGCCGGACCTTGCCGGAAAGACAGGCTCCAGCGCGCATGCACGAGAGTGACATCTCGCGACTCCAGCCACTCACAGCGCCAGAGCTGCGTACCCAGAAAGATCCCCCGAGGGAACATGGCGGCTCCCTCTGTGGGGACCGAGCAGACCCGTTGGAGCTTCGTTCTGAGGTAAGTAATTCATAATGAGCAAAAGATGGCTACAGCGCGGTATTATAGTTTGGGGAGAGCTCCCATAGGCATCCTCCCAGAATCCTGCCCCCCTCAGTCACACACATCGGGTGCGCTCTGTGACCACCGTGTTCTTTGAACACAGCCGATCGCAGATTGGGGTAAAGCCTCAAGCAGAGCAGCCCATTACCATGTGATCAGCTGTGTCCAATCACAGCCCATCCCATGTAAACAGACTTGCCAGTTATTGGCAGTCCTTTCCTAACCCCCTGTGTCTGTGTGAGAAAAGGAGTGCTGATAACCGGCAAGGTGGTCAGAACACTGTTTACACTGATAATTAGGGCCCTGACCATCAGTATCGTTTTTTGACTTTTACCTACAGGTAAGCCTATAATAAGGCTTACCTGTAGGTAAAGTTAATATCTCCTAAACCTGTACTGATTATCAGTGCAGACCCATCAGTGCCAATCAGTGTCCATCAATGTTGCCTAATAGTGCCCATTGGTGCCACCTATCAGTGGCTATCAGTACTGCCTCATCAGTGCCACCTCATCATTGCTGCATCATCAGCACTGCCTCATCAGTACCACCTTATCAGTGCCCCATCATCAGTGCCACCTCATCGGTACCACCTCATCAGTACCGCCTCATCAGTACCGCCTCATCAGTGCTGCATCATTAGTGGAGCCTCATCAGTGCAGCCTCTTCAGTGCCCATCGGAACAGCTTCATTAGTGTCCATCAGTGCAGCCTATCAGTGCCCATTGGTACCGCCTCCTCACTGCAGCCTCATCTGTGCCCATCAGTGCCTCCTCATAGATGCTCATCAGTAACGCCTCATCATTGCTGCATCATCAGTGACACATCATCAGTACTGTCTCATCAGGGCTCATCAGTACCGCCTTATCAGTGCAGCATCATCAGTGCTGCCTCATCAGTGCTCATCAACACTGCCTCATCAGTGCTGGCTCATCAGTGCTGACTCATCAGTACTGCCTCATCAGGGCTCATCAGTACCACCTTATCAGTGCCACATCATCAGTGCTGCCTCATCTGTGCTCATCAGTACTGCCTCATCAGTGCCGCCTCATCAGTGCTGACTCATCAGTACCGCCTCATCAGTACCGTCTCATCAGTGCCGCATCATCAGTGCAGCCTCTTCAGTGCCCATCAGTGTAAAAGAAAAAATGATTTATTTACAAATTTTTATTACAGAAAAACTTTTTTTCATTTGTTTAGCAACGAATAAAAAACCCAGTAGTGATTAAATACCACCAAAAGAAAGCTCTATTTATGTGAACAAAATGATAAAAAATGCATATGGGTACGGTACAGTACCCATCCCTACTGCATGACCACACAATTGGCATTCAAAGTGCGACAGAGCTGAAAATTGGCCTGGGCAGGAAGGGGTGAAAGTGCCCGGTATTGAAGAGGTTAATCCATCAGACCAATGATTGGTTAACCACTGCACTGCCATAATTATAGAATGTCTACAGCAGTCATATCAGCAGATTGTCACCCTGGCTCACAGCACAGATGACTCACAGTCCCACAATGGCCCACTGTCTTCTGCTCTGCTCTGCGGGACTCATTGCTGCAACACCTGGCACAGATAGAAATCCTCAATCTGCCCCGAGCCAAACACAAAGTCATAAAACCCTTATAAAATCTCTGCTTTCCGTGTTCCCGCTGACGATTCTGTCTGCTACAATGAATTCTTTTTATCATAAGCTGGCCTTTAGTTCAATGTGCCAACCATTAGAAGTACAAACTATTCTTCCCAAACTTTTTTCTGAAAAAAATGAGCAATTACAGGGAGAAATACACAATTTGTTAACTTGTTAACCACAGGACCTCCGGAAGGTTTACCCCCCTTCCTGCCCAGGCCATTTTTTTTTTTTTTGCAATACGGCACTGCGTCCTTTCAACTGACAATTGCGCGGCCGTGCGACGCTGTACCCAACTAAAATTGACGTCCCTTTCTTCCCACCAATAGAGCTTTCTTTTGGTGGTATTTGATCACCTCTGAGGTTTTTATTTTTTGCGCTATAAACACAGAAACTTTTGAAAAGAAAAATATATATATTTTTTTCCTTTCTGCTATAATAAATATCCAATACAAAAATTTAAAAAATTGAATTTCTTCATCAATTTAAGGCAAAATGCATTCTGCTACATATTTTTGGTTAAAAAAATTCCAATAAGCGTATATTGATTGTTTTACGCAAAAGTTATAGCGTCTACAAACAATGGGGTATCTTTATGGAATTTTTATTTATTTTTTATGCTAGTAATGGCGGCGATCAGCGACTTATAGCAGGACTGCAATATTGTGGTGAACAATCTGACACTAACTGACACTTTTAATACTTTGTGCACTAATACTAATGACCTGTGGCGACTGGTGCTAAATATTTTTTTTGGGGGGGGGGGGGCGGACGGGAAGGTGGCGACGCAAGCACTATAACCCCCACCCCCAGTGTTGGACGGACAAGAAGGCCACGGCAATCCAATTCATTATTGTCACACAACTGGGTGGGCTCAGGGTGCAGGGCTGAAGCCCACCATTTTTTGAAGCCAATTAGATCCTCAGGCTCTAATCATGTGCTTAAAAAAAACATTGGAATCCATGCGTACGGCACCCTGCATGTAGATTAGGGGCCAGGTGCTTGGATTAGGGGGGTGCCCTGCACCCCTTATGGATGGGCTGCCACTGCTAATGACACTGGCTGGGAAGGGGTTAAACATCAGGGGCGATCAAAGTGGTAAATGTGTGCCTAGCCAGTGTTTTTGTGTGCTATGTGTGGTGCTTTTACTAAGGGATGTACTGGATTTAATTCCCTGCAGGGAAACAAAATCCAGCACATCCCTGCTGACAGGACAGAGCTCTGCCTTGCTAAAGAGCTCCGCCCTGTGTCTCTCATTGACAATCAGCAGGTGCCGGTGGACTTTCATTGGCCGGCACCTACTGATCAGCTTCTGCTGTTATCAATCACAGCAAAAGTGGCGCGTTGACGGCGTGCGCGCCCCCCCCCCCCCCCCCGTAGGCGGAAGTGCAGAATCACACATATATATATATATATGTGATTGTCGGTAAGACACACAGAACGGAGATCTGCCTATGTAAACATTCTGAAAGGGGGGGAGGTGATGGATTTTGTGGGGAATAAAATTAATCTCTTCCCCTAGTAAAAGCAGCTCACACATGTCACAAAAACACTGGCTAGGAACACAGTTAACCCTTTGATTGCCCCTGATGTTTAACACCTTCCCAGCCAGTGTCATTAATACAGTGACAGTGCATATTATTAGCACTAATCACTGTATAAGTGTCACTGACTACTGCAAAGTGTCAAAAGTGTCAGTTAGTGTCCGATTGTCCACCGCAATATTGCAGTCCCCTATAAGTCACTGATTGCCGCCATCACTAGTATAAAATAAATAAATAAAAATTCCACTACATATCATATAGTTTGTAGACGCTATAACGTTTGCTTAAACCAACCAGTATACGCTTATTGGGATTTTTTTTTTACCAAAAAACATGTAGCAGAATACATATTGACCTCAATTTTTTTTATTGGATGTTTTATAGCAGAAAGTAAAAAATATATTTTATTTTTTCAAAATTGTCAGTCTTTGTTTATAGCGCAAAAAATAAAAACCGCAGAGGTGATCAAATAGCACCAAAAGAAATCTCTATTTGTGGGGACATCAGTTTTATTTGGGTACAACTTTGCACGACTGTGCAATTGTCAGTTCTACATGCAGGGAGCCAGATGCATGGATTCCAGTGGGGTGTTTTTTGGGGGGTTTTTTTTAAGCACATGATAAGAGCCGGAGGCTCTAATAGGCTTCAAAAAAGGGTGTGCTCGGGGTACAGAGCACTGCGCTCCGAGCCCACCCAGTTGTGTGGCAGTAGCGAATGAATTTTCACACTGAATGTCCTCCTGGCCAATCAGGAAGGGGGTTGTGAGACCCATTTCCCAATTGGTCAAAAGGACAGGTTATCCCATTGGCCGCCGAAGAGGAGGGAGGAGACCTATGGAGTCTCTGAGGAAGAAGCTGTGGCCTCGAAACGCGTTAGCCAGCCTGTCTAGGACACCATCAGAGAACGGAGTATTGGATGCGAAAACGCATACTGCTTGAAACGCTTGAAATCTGAATTTGTTTGTGAGTATGTTTTATGATTTTTAATAAACGCTATTTTACTGAGGATAATGCACTAGGCCAGTGCGCCCTTGTGTGCTTTTCTGTTCTTATAGGAGACGTATGGAGTCTGGACACGGTGGAAACAAGCCACCGCCGCCACCTCCACCTGCACATGTCAGCACAAGGTAAGTGAGCTGGCGACGGGAAGGGGAGGGGTGTGGGTATGGAACGCGGTGCGGATGGGTCTGTGGTCAGGTCCATCTGCCCCCCCCCCCTACCAACAGAGTACCAGCCGCTTCTAGTGGCTATGTTGCTCCTCCATGGACACAGTGCAGTTTATGAGCGTAGCCACCCTAGAACAGGAGGTGTGTTATTGGCAGGATCTCCAGGTGAAAAAAAAAAAGAAAGAAAGCCTAAAAAAAAGGAAAACGAATGCAGCCACCACATCCATGGATTGGATAGCTGCAATATTTTACATTTTGGTTTTAGGTTCATACTTACATTTAATTTTCCTGTGCCGCCCATGTTAATCCTTAGTTACCACTGCCGAAGAATCTTCTGCATGGATCATGCTTCTGGGTGTATCGTATGCTTTGCACCCCGCTGAACACTCTGGTTCTCCCACAAACTCCTACATCACTATTGTGTCCTGTAATGATGTGGGGTGTCAACAAGAGAAACTTCAGAATGCAGAAGGAGACCAGGTATCGGGCACCAGGATGTGTCAGATGCAGTGGATTCTTCTGGCAGTGCTAGCTGTGCAGTAGAGGAAATATCAGAGGCATAGGCAACAGGACAGGTAATTATTAACTGTGTTCTTTGGCAAGCATTTCAACAGTCATTTTCAGTACAGTAAAACCTTGGCTTGAGAGTAACTTGGTCTGAGAGTGTTTTGCAAGACAAGCAACATTTTTTAATGAATTTTGACTTGATATACAAGCGATGTCTTGATATATAAGTAGAGTCACGTCACAAATGAGTATAAAAGAGAAGAGAGGCGCCTCTAAGTGTAGCAATATGGTTACATTTAATGAAGGTACAACATTTAGCAACTCACATGGTTGATGATTAAAAGAGGCACATCTAATCATGCAGGCATCCAGGGAAAAGCAGTCCACATAGACCATCCTCCAGAGATCCGGAGGTGAGGAGGACGGTCTATGTGGACAGCTTTACCCCAGATGGCTGCTTACTTAGATGTGCCTCTTTTAATCATCAACCATGTGAGTTGCTAAATGTTGTACCTTCATTAAATGTAACCAGATTGCTACACTTAGAGGCGCCTCTCTTCTCTTTTATATTCTGTAGCTCCTGCTGGATTTTGCTTCTAATCCCCTTGTGGAGGCGGCCATTTGTGAATGGGCATTTTATGGTTACACAACCTATCACATTGCTCTAATCTTTTTATATGGACTATAAACTAAAAGACTTATATATAAATGGTTGTGGAACGAATCATCTGAGTCTCCATTATTTCTTATGGGGAAATTTGCATTGATATACGAGTGCTTTGGATTACAAGCATGTTTCTAGAACGAATTATGCTCCCAATCCTAGGTTTTACTGTATTTCTAAATCTGTACCTCTCATTAAAAGGATACCTGGTGATCCTGCCATGAAAGTCCTTGTTAAAGTGGAGTTCCACCCTTTTAAAAGTCCGCAGTTACAAAAAGTGCAGCTGCTGACTTTTAATAATCAGACACTCACCTGTCCCAGGGTCATTGCGGCCGCCCGCTGCCTCGCTCCTCTCCCCCTCCTCCGAGCCGTGCTGCTGGGCTGTGAATGGCTCGGCAATCTTCTGGGACCTGTGACATGTCCCAGAAGATCGCCAGGAGGGGGGGGGTGAACTTCATTCCGGTTCCATGGCACCAGGAGAGGAAGTGGGAGCTGGGACCCCCCCCCCCCAAAAAAAAAATGTAAATGCCAACTGGCATGTCAGGGGGTCACCTGCACTTAAAGCGGAAGTTCCACTTTTGGGTGGATCGCCGCTTTAGAACATTTACTGTTGTAGGGTGACAACACTTTCACCCTGTCACCCCATCCCATTATCCCTATAAGGAGACTACAAGCGACCATTGTGACACACAATGCACAGGCATGGTCCCCCGGTCTTTCACTAATACCTTGGACTTTCTACTTTCCAAAAAGGGGTCATTAGGGGAGTATTTGTACTGTGTTGGCATTTTCAGGCTTCAAGAAATGAGATAGGGCATCAGTACATCAGGATTGTTCAATTTTCTTATATATATACACCATAGTTTGTGGACTCTGTAAGCGTCCTAAATTTGGCGGGTCTCTGCTTAATTGAACAAATTATAATCCATATATGCCCAGCCGATGTTTACTTCATCGCTAGATCCTGAGATAAGGACATTGCGAAATGGATGCGGGCATCCAATTCACATGTCAGGAGAATGTGACCGACTCTCTATGGAACCGGTTCACACATCTCCAGAGCGGCAAAGGAGTCCTGTGCGTCTTCTGGTCCATTTTAGGTCCGAATTCAGCCAAAAATTTCAGTCTGAAATTGGACCTGAAATGGTGAATGGGGACGCACCCAGCCCCCGCTTTAAGCCACTCCGCTTGGAGGTGTGATCCCAGCCGTAATCCTGTCTCAATAATAGAGACTAGGCTAGGGAGGCACATCTAATTATGCAGGCACCCAGGGAAAAGCAGTCCACATAGACCATCCTCCAGAGAGCCGGGGGTGAGGAGGACGGTCTATGTGGACAGCTTTACCCCAGATGCCTGCATACTTAGATGTGCCTCTTTTAATCATCAACCATGTGAGTTGCTAAATGTTGTTCAATAAATGTAACCAGATTGCTACACTTAGAGGCGCCTCTCTTCTCTTTTATACTCCGTAGATTCTGCTGGTTTTGCTTCTAATCCCCTTGTGGAGGCGGCCATTTGTGAATGGGCATTTTATGGTTACACAACCTATCACATTGCTATAATCTTTTTATATGGACTTTTTATATGGAGTGATCAAGCAGCATCTTGCCAAGCCTCTGTGGACTTGGTGGAAGGGACCTTTCCAGGTTTTGTTGACTAATGCTACGTCAGTCAATCTCCGCACCTTCAATGGCAAAACGGTTCCACTTCTCCTCTGTGATGTCTGCACTCCAGATAGTTTCTGTGCTTGGGTTAGCAGCCAAGCATTAGTCAATGTAAGGTGAGAAAGCCATTCCCTATATCTGTTGGAGCCTTCAAAGAAGTAGTTGTTTGCTATGTGCTGCCTTTAGAAGGGGCACTTAAGCCCAGCTGGCCATTTGTGTTTTGTCTGAATTGTCTCAAGTAGGCCTTCCATCGAGTGATGAATGGATGTCCTTATTATCTTGGTTTTTATTTTTTTTTTATTTCTAAAGCTTTATGGACCAACAATGCTTTGGTGCAACTACACAGTGAACTACTTGAAGTACTGGGTGCATGGTCATAATCCTGTAACAGGGGAGCTCTCCCTGATTGGGGTTCCCTCCATAGACTCTCATACCTCCCAACTTTTTGAGATGGGAATGAGGGACACCTAATAGCAAAAGTATGTAGGCATAGGACCCCCTTAAAGGAGCATTAACCCCAAAACAAGATTAGTTAAATCCGCAAGGTCTTTTTTCTACCACTACTATTCCTTTATTCCGGCTTTTCAAAACTAAAAATGCAGCAATTTAGAATTTGGATGAAAGGTTTAGCACTGGGAAACACTTTTTGAAATATAAATAGTGCATTTTATATACAACTATTTAGATCAGACCAAAATGAGGGACAAATGAGGAGGAAAGAGGGACAGAGGGACATTGTTCCAAATCAGGGACAGTCTCTTGAAATCTGGGACAGTTGGGAGCTATGGACTCTGCGTGAACGGATTTCTTTTACAAGTTTGTTTGAGAAGGGTGCTTATTGTTCCTGGAAACATCATAAAGTTAGCCCTAAAGCATTTCGTCACCTTCAGGTCCAGGCTCCGGCTTTGTTTACTTTGGAAAGCAAGCTGTGACTGCTTGCGGCTTGTGCATGTGCAAGCCGTGCTGTGCTTTGTGAATGGTCCTGCAGCTTTTCTGAACCTGTGATGTGCCCCAGAAGGCTGTGGGGGAAGGAGGGGGCCTAACTTCAGCTTGGATCTGATCAAAAGTGGGAGCTGGTACCTGTCAACACCTGGTGCCCGCTGCCCCCCAAAAAAATAAAGTGCCAAAACTAAAAGAGTAGGGTGTAGGAGGAAGACAAGTGAAACGTCCCCTTTTGGGTAAATTAGCAGGAATGAACACAGAAGTGAATGGTAAGGATCACTCACTATGTTCATTCAGGATAGGCAGATGTAAGTATGAGGAGGACTAGTTATACCCCCTATCGGCAGCCCAAGTCACTGCTATACACGAGAAGGAATGCAGCCGCAACATCAGGTTGCAGGGATCCTGTGATCCCTGTGATTCCTTCCCCTTTACTTTCAGCAGTGAACAAAGTGGTCCCACTTACTTCTGAGACTAGAGGGAGCCCAGGATAGGACTAATGTATCCTCTGCCATTATATGAAGTGTCCTCTGCCATTGGTGCTGCCATTGTCTTGGGGGCAGCCTACATCTAATAAGAACCTGAATGCCATATATAACATTAGCTGCATCACAGGGGTGCCCAGTGTAGGAGGAGTGATTAGGCAGGAGCAGGTACTGTGTGTCTCTCAACCCTCAGTTGGGGATGGGTTGGAGGAGCCCTGGGAACCCGTACAGTGTTGCTGCCGGATATGTCTTCAGAAGATGAATTCAACGTGGCTAATTAATGGAGCCATCCAGTTATTTGAAGGGCACTAGTACTGTTCCTTTCTTGAGGATGGCATGCTATTAGTTGCATCTATGTTCTACAATTATGTTTATTAACTGTGCAATGTTGTTTGAGGTGGGTCTGGATAAATCCATTTTAAAGGAACACCAGCATCACCTCATTTTCAGTGATCTGCACCCCCAAGTAACCGCCTGCCCCTAGCTCACTGGTCAGCTTGTGTAAAAAGTACAAGTTACAACTGGATTTTTTCAAGAAATGGAACATTCAGTCTTAAAGGATACTTGGACTGAGAGCAGCACAGAGGAGCTGGCATTGCTGACCTTGCCTGGTCACCACAGGCTTCCATACCCTCTGGGTTACCATCCCAGAACAAGCATGCAGCAAGCAAAGTCAAACTGAAGCCAGAACTCTTGAACTGAATTCCTGCTCTGGATCAATGACTCTTAAAGTGCTGAAGTTAGTGGATCAGAATGATGGGCAACCAGTATTTTCAGTTGGCAACTCATGTATTTCATGAGCACAGGTCTTCTTTGAATTGGTATAACTGTGTAAGGTTACTTAAGGTTAGTTGTAAATTTTCCTCCTTATATTTGCACCTGAACACTAACAATTTCTGCCTGACTTCACACACTACACACTCAGTCCTAAGTCAGAAGAAAGTCCTGTGTGATGCCAAGAAGTTGATTGGGCACTGACCATCTGGCAGGGGTGTCCAGACACAATTCAGTGCAAGAGCCATGTCATATATTTTACAAAATATTTATGGCCCCCAAAGAAAATCTGTTCTATAAATGAATACATCAAATAAGTGTCCCCCTTACCTTGGGATTCCCATCAGAGTCTGCCTCTACCTTATACTTACAGTGTGGCTGCAGCAGCAAGGCAGGAAACGGGGGCATGGCTATAGCAGCAGTATGGGAGCTGGGAGGCAGACCAGATCTTTCTCTGAATGCTGTGGCAAGAACATGTATTGTTGCTAAGATGCTGGCAGTCTTAGCAACTAAAAACAGTGATGATAAATGCAGCAGGGGGAACCTGGAGTGAACCTGACCTGAAGTGAGACCCATATGGGAGCACAGTGGGCCATCATTGGAGATACACCACTGACCTTAGCCAAGAGCCAGATAAAATCTTGCAGCATTTTGGATTTGGCCCATGGGCCATAGTTTGAAGATCCCTGCTCTAGATTCGTAATGGACTTGTCCTGCCACTTCTGCACAGAAGACCTTTCTTACCTGAAAGAGCCAACAAGGACGGGAAGTCTCGGCAGTTGTACACTCCGGTGGAATCGGTGGCACAATTCATCCACAGGTTCTCAAACAGAACGGAGGTGACAATCACGTTTCCGTCGTCTGAAGACACCCTCCAGTTTGCGTCGAAGAGCGCGATGCCCAACATGACAGAGCCTATGACCCCAAAGAAGAATCCCGCGGTCTCCACGATCATTGACATTTTCAAAGGTGGTTGGAAGAACAACCCACGACTTAAACTTTTCTTACTTCTTCAATTCTTCAACAAAAACATTTATTTATTTATTTTGTTGTCCTGTTGGGTGTTCCTTTTAACTCTTCACTGTTGGTAATCAATTTTTCATCTTAGGTCTTTCTGTTGTGTTTTTCCTACTGTATTTCCGGGATAGTGCTTCCGACCTCTACTGAGAGGTTATCTAGTACGGTTCAATGCCACCTTTCTGACAATGACCCCTGGACTGTAACGCTGACCCTACTGTCTACCGTCACTGTAACGTCTCCACCAGCTTTTCTAAACTTGACGTTTTTTTTTTCTCTTGTTGAGTCCTCCTGGACTTTTGATGACCACAGAACCAGTGGTCTGTTGATCTGTAAAGATTCCTGTGTCTTTAGTGGCTCAGAATTTCCTATCCTTGAATGCTTTTTTTGATCTCTTGCTGGTAACTTTGGCGTAAGTGTGCTATTGTCTTCTTGGGGATTTTTCTCACCTGCTGGCATCCAGGTAGACAGAGAGATGTGTGTTATGTTTGTGCTGCTGCACTTTTGGTATACAGGGAACATTCTGAAGGTGTGGAGGCATTCTCCTCCTCCCTCTCCTCCTCACCCTGCAGCGATCTGTCTGCACACCTTATAGCCAGGGATAGGTGATACACAATGTACAGTGATAGAATGTATCGGTGTGCAGGCTCTTCTGTAAAGCTCACTATATCTCATAAAAGTACATTATACTATCAACATGTGAATCATAATTTCCAGGGGCAGTTCCAGATTTTTTCAGCCTTGTAGGTTTTTCCCCTGGCATTGAAAACCGTCCAATTTGTGCCTGTTGACGTATACCATCATAACTTATAATCTTCATCCAAAGCTAATTTTTTTTCTGTCTTGGATTAAGTGGGACAGGGTTCGTTCCTGTGTGGGAATTGTACTGCTTTTCGAAAGATTTCCTTTGGCTTCCTGTCCCAGTGACACCCTGGTATACGGGTGTCCCCATAGGCAGGAAGTGTGCCTCTACAAGGGACACAGGCAGCAGTAAAAGCTTCATATGGAGATCTAACTTTTATTTTACATTTTAAACTTGAGAAGTTATTGCTACAGTTGGTTTTGAGTTGTATGTTGTATGTTATGTATGCCTGCTTTTTTGAACAGGAAACTGGTACATTTTCAATGCTTACATGTTATAGATCTTACTTGATGATCAAAGATGAGTTTATTTTTTCACAAGTGGACCTTCAGTTGCATTTTCCCTAGGAAAAAGCTTGATTCCTCTCCCTCCCTTTTCCACATTTGGCTACCATTTTTTGGGGGCGGTGAATACCTTTACCAGCAGGTACTTGCTACCACTTGCTTATTTATCACCAAGGTGAGGATGGCATCTGCTAGCTCTGCACCCTTACCCCTTCCTTGACTGCAGCCTCCAAGTCATAAATCTCAGGAGGCTACCAGTCTCCATGCCAATCGTTCCTCACACCAGTGCAGTAGGGAACCAGATGTGAATCAATAGAACGCTACAACTGGTTTCTAAATCCAAGATGACGACACTCGATCTGAAGGCAGAGTAAGCGCTGCTCACAGGTGAGTGACCCAGATCCAGGAAACCTTCAGCATACTGCAGGTAAGGAGGTGCATGCCCTGCCCCTGCCAGCAGAGAGACTGCAATAAGAAAGGATCAAATTGCTGCACACTCACATCGCTCCAAAAACGGCTTTATTAAATCAAAACATAATCCATAAAAACATCCAACATAGACAGGCAGGGGACCTATGGTTGACGCGTTTCACACGAGAGATCGTGCTTTGTCAAAACCATATAGGGATGCATCTCCTCACCCAATATTATATATACATAAATGGGCACAGGTGTTACTAATTCTCCACTTACAACACACCCCAGACAGTCAAGATTCCTGATAGCAACAAAGACAAATAAAACATATTATAAACATCTAAATAAGAAGAGGGAAGTAGGGAATAACCCCAACAAGAGTGGACTTTACGGGCACACGACGAGACAACACAACTCAAATTCTGTTAAAATAACATGTATTTATTTAAAAAGCCGAAGCTTAAAATAGTAAAACATTGCAAATTGTGAGCGAACAATATCAATGAGACAGCCTATACAAAAATCTCTAAACTGTATTGGATATATTTTAGGCGATACATAATACCAAAAAGGACCACAATGTTCATGCAGAGCAGGTTGACGCGTTTCGCTTTATACAAGCTTCCTCAAGACCTGTCACATATTTATATCTAAAGGAGAAAGGTATAGACAAAACATATACTGAAATAGATCAAAATACAGTAAACAAACCATTATGGAGGATATTCTTGTGTGTCACATCACATAAACTTGATCTGAAGGACCTGAGAAGACACCAGGCTGTAGGAAGCGCTGGGCAACTTGGTCTGATAAGTGTGTGTTTTTTACTTGTAGCTGCTGGCTTTTAATTTTTATCAAAATGGCCGAAGTTCCTCTTTCATTTTCCATATAAATATTTCATATACAGATGATAAGCTTTCTCTCCAGTGACAGAGCTCTCAGAAATTCTGTTCAATCACCACTGAGAAAAATATAATTAGTCTGTTATTCTTAAAGCCCAACTCAACCCTCTTAATTCATTACTGTAATGCAGTCACGTGTTAAGGCATTTGGGTCAGGCCATTGATTGCTCAGACACTGAGTACTGCCTTGTGAGTTGGCCATAGCCATTCTCACCACACCCTGGAAGTTCTAGTTTTCAGAGGTTTCCAGTTTTACTTGTGCCAGATATACAACTTGGGTTTATATTCCAGTTTTATGACCAGGAGAACCTTCTACTCATTACTACACTACACTCTATGTAATCTTTACATAATGCAAAGCCTTTGTCCTCATGCTACCACCCCAGGTTTCATCTGTCGTTTTAGGAATAGGTCACAAATCTGCCATTAAAGGCAGCCTGAGAAACATAATGGAGGCCATAGTAATTTTTCTTTTTGCTATGATGGATACATATTGATAATATCACTTGGAAAACCTATTTTTATTTGAGTGGCTAGCTCTTATGAAAATAACAGCTGTTTATACTGATTAGGGATGAGTTCTGCCACTGTTAGTGGTAGTAGCACTGACCCATTTGATTATTTTTGCAAATAAAAATGTTTCAATTTACTTCCCAGTTGTGTAGTATATGACAAACAGTTGATGGGCCTGGATGCGCAGGAACGCTGGCTTATCATACTCTGTGTAGTCCACACTCATGATCTTCTTTGGATAAACCTTTAAAATGAGCAATTGGGATGGCGCAAAGCAATACCCAAGAACATTGAAATGTGCACTGGATCATCTGAACTAGAGGATTGAGGGCATGAGTTTTCAAGTCCTCCTTTTTCCAGCAGATATGAATTTTGATTATAGGCATAGCAACCTTTCTCAGACTTTTTACCCTTAATATAATTATCAGGCCCTGGGGAACTTCTGAAAATAATTCTACTTACAGCTCATGGTACATTAGCATGGTGGTTTACATTGGTGGTCAATAAAAGCATCCATCTTATCAATGTCTCTGGCTAGTTATCTGCAAATCAAAGGAAACCCGCATGTAGGGCCACCCCAAAGGAGCCGCTGAGGTGCATGGGTCCTCTTACACTGGCCTCAACCTTCTTAAACCCCTCAGCCTTTCTGACACACCTGGCGGAATTCAAGGAAGTCAACAACGACACTCAATAATGCTACTATTTTTCAGAGATAGACAGACAAATGCAGTAGGGTGGTCGTCCCAAGCCCAAGTCTGCCTGTAGAATTTCACCTGGCCTAACTAGCCAGGAAGAAATGGGTGACAGAATGAGATGTAATAAATTAGAATGAGCAGGGCAGTCCCTAAGGTAGATATTAAGGCAAAAAACATATTTCATATTTTACTTTCGAGATAGTAAGTAGCTCAGGGACAGGATTTATAAGGGAAAGAAATTAGAATGGGCGGCACACACACACATGAAATTGACTCTCACAGTGACACTGATAGCAGCACCTCACCCACAATGTCCCCTCCTGAGTTACAGTGACAGTCTCTCTCCATGCCAGGTGGTCCCTTCGGTCCACTCCAGTCCAAACAGCACCAACAGTCCCGCTCCTGGCTTACCTTGCTCCCATACCACAGACACGTACACAAGGCTCCGGCCGCTCCTCTCTGCCTCCTTGCATCACACGACATGCTCAGGCACTGCCTTCACCAGGACGGCCCTCCACCGCACTGGCACTGCCCAAACACACTTTAGCATGCACTTGGATGGTCTCGGCTGGCTTCAAAGCAGAACTGTGCATGCGCATTGCTGAGCCGAGCGTCACAACCATATTTTTAACTTGCAATCCTTTCCTTTTACTGGCATTTACTGGCTTGAGAAAAATGCCTGTTTTTTACTGGCTGCCAGTAAAAATACTGGCGGTTGGCAACACTGACTGTAAAGTAATTAGAAGCACAAGCTGATTGTCTCCCTATGAAATTCCCCAATGGTCAGAGTAATAGGCACAAGGTGACCAGGCCCATGGATAAAAGAGAGTTATCAACAGCTAAGACTGAAAATGGTCTGTGCACATTAGTCAAAGGAATCTGTAGACGGTGTGCTAGGACTCTCTCTATTAAATTGCTAGCGGCACCAGAATCAATGAAAGCAGAGGGATAATGAGAAAACATGGCAGAACTAAGTTGTGCAGGAACAAATAATTTATTTGGAGGGTACCTGGCACTGTATAGTCTAAAGAAGCAGACCCCACCCGCGCTAGACTCTTGGCATTTTCCGGCTTATTAGGGCAGCTGGCAACAAAGTGGCCATGGTTGCCACAATATAAGCAGAGGCCCTGGGATCTTCTTATAGCATTTTCCCCAGAGGATAAATGGGTAGTGCCAATTTGCATGGGCTCCTGGAGAGGTTGAGAGGGCTCAGGAAGTTCTGATGAAGAAGAAATAGGCAGCGTACTAGGGGGCAAAGAAACAAACCTCTCAGTGTGCCTTTCCTGTAAACTCGTGTCTATACAGATGGCTACTTGCATGGCCTCATTCAACGACTTCAGGGTAGTGTACTAAGGAGTCTTTTATGGAGTCTGATAAGTCTAACCTGAACTGGCTTCTTAGAGCTGGGTCATTCCACCCTGAATCAGGTACCCAGCGGCCTTGGAAAAAGCTTCAACTGACCCTCCGGCTGGGTCATCTGCAGGGAGAATAAAAGCCCAAGACTGAGGGTGCCCCTGCAACCATGTAATAATCAGGTTAGTTCGCTGTGCTTCAGAACCAGAAGAGTGTGGCTTAAAGGAGTTGTAAAGGCAGAAGATCTTTTATCTTACTTTACTTCTTTGCATGTCCACGATCCCCTCAGCTGTCCAGGACACTCCTCCTGATTGGCTGAGACACAGCAGTGGCACCATTGGCTCCCGTGGCTGTCAATCAAAGTCAGTCAGCCAGTCAGGGGTGAGAGGGGACGGGGCCAGGTCGGGGCTCTGTGTCTGAATGGATACACGGAACTCTGACTTGGCTTGGGTAACCTCATAGGAAGCTGCTGGCTAAGGGGGCACTGAATAGAAGGAGGGGCCAGGAGCAGCGAAGAGGGACCTGAGAAGAGAAGGATCAGGACTACTCTGTGTAAAACCTGCACAGAGGGGGTAAGTATAACATTTTTATTTTTTATTTTTTTAAATGAGCCTTTACAATCACTTTAAGCCTAAAGTATAGCATACAACTATTTTTAAAGTTGGAAAACATATAAGGGTCACCAGAAAAACAATCAGGCGGGTTAACCTTGGGCTCTGGCTCTTGCGTTACTGCTGGAGGTGCGTTTACATGCACAGACAGTTCCTGGACTTGGCGCGTCCTCAGCAAATAAACAAGCCTGTGTAGAGTACATCTTCACAGAAAATGTTCTTGTTAAATGCTTGTGATAATGTCACACTTACCGCTAACATAGTTGGTCAGACACTATAGCTAGCTACTGTGCTCTTCACCTATAGCAGCCCCCTTTCCCATAAGGCAAGCAGGCCTACCGGTACTCGGTTACTTCCAGGACTTATACACAATGCTATAGTGCCTAGCTACCACGCCAGGACAGGCTCAAACTGAACAAAGCACACAGGTACTTGCAGTTGGCAGGCAGGCAGAGTTCAGAGAATAGTCATTATCCGGTCCAAGGTCATACACAGGGAAATCTAGCAGCGCAGTGCAAACAGACAGAGAGCTTGATCAGATATTACACACTTTATCACAAGCATGAAGGTTTGCTGGCTTAAATCAAGTTTGGTCTCCACCCAGAGACTGCCCACATTAAAGCTGTACACCTTGCATATCAAAAAAAAAAACCCTGTAAGGCAAAGGCATAATGAGCTAGTATGCACTGCATACTAGCACATTATGAAATACTTACCTCAGAACGAAGATCCGACAGGGCCGCCCGGTCCCCTCTGAGGAAGCGGACATCTTTCCTCGGGGGATCCTTCCGGGTTCACGGCACCGGCACTGTGAGTGGCCGGAGCCATGAAACGTCACTCCCGCTCATGCACGTGGGAGCCCTCCATTCAGATAAGCTGGACCTTTGCTGGGACTTCACTGCGCATGCGCCACTAACATCAACGGCTGCACGCATGCTGAATATCTCCTAAACCATGCAGGTTTAGGAGATATTCATTTAACCTACAGGTAAGCCTTATTATAGGCTTACCTGTAGGTAAAAATCAACTAAAGGGGGGTACAACCACTTTAATCACCTTGCAGGTGGACAGACAGACAAGGAAAATGCTACAATCTATGTTGGAGCAGAGGCAAATATGCTCCTGACACTTACTGTCACCTACTTGATGGTTGAGCCTGACGTGCAGAGGGAAGGCCTCTCGTACAACCCTTGCTCAGGGACCACCAATGTTGTAACAGTGGCTATGAAAGTGTGGCAGTGTATGGGTGCCTGGATCGCCTTTCGTGTGGTGGATGTGCGACCAGGGTGGAACAGGTTAAATAGCAGGTTTTGGCAGGCCAGCAGATTTTGTGTTGGTGGCAGCAGGAAGCAGGGACCAGGCAGGTTCATGCAGAGCAGAAGAGACACAGGATACATGGTCAGACAAGCCGGGTTGGTAACAGACGATCAGATGCAGGCATAGATGACAAGCAAAGAACGGTTAGGATGCAGGCAAGGTTTGGCAACAGGATCAATTAAGCGGAGAGATTAAGCAAAGTCAACAAGGCAAGCCGGGGGTCAGGATAATGGATAGCAAGCGTAGTCAGAGGAAGCCAGGTCAAACACAGGAATCAGATAAGGATCACAGGAACAGGTATACAGGGTACATGCTGCAGATCAGGCAGCAAAGCACTAGTGAACCTATTGTACTTATATATGGCATTTGGGCGCCAACACTTTTTTTTTAATAGAATGTTTATTGAGATATTATTACAATACACTTGTAAATAAAAATGTGAATATGGTACCCCGAAACACAATTTGGCAGTATTACAGGCAGGTAAGCACAGGGAAAAAAATGAAGTACACAGTGCAACCTGTTGGTTGCTTGGAATTCTATCAGGTGTTGGGCAGCATGATTACATAAACCAGATGCGCATACAGATTAGGTAAGGTGCCATAGCCTCTCAGATCTCCTCAAGGGATAATAAAAAGGGGTGAGGGCAGCCCCGCAGTAAAGCAGTAAAGGAGACTAGAACAGGAGATCAGGAGGGGGAGGACAGGAGGCCGTAGCCAATGGAGATTATAGGGAGACATGTAGGGCATCTATATACCTGAGGAGAGGGAGCCCATGAGGGCAGAAAGTATTTGTATTGTAAGGTATCTAGGCTGAACCCAGGCCGCTCAGAATTTGTCAAATTTCTGTGGACAGTTACGCCCCATATAAGTGAGTCTGTATAAGGGTAATATGACATTTATTAGAGCCTTCCAAGCCAAAGGTAGGGGAAGGTCAGGGAGCTTCCATCTGGATAGGATTACCTTCCTGGCATAATAGGCAGTGTAGCGCCCTCTACATTAGGTAGGTGCTAGTTGAGGATTTTTGTGTTAGAGTAGGCAAATTTATGCAGACTTGGCTGCTGTCATGCCTTTTTGTTTTTGTTCTGGGCATGGGAGTGGTCCAGGGAGTGGCTGGTGATTGTAGGTGGTGACACGCTTTGGTTGAACCCTCCTGGCTTTTTTCTGAAAGTTCTGGAAAAGGGAAGTGGGGCAGAAGAGAACTGCTTGGTATTTGGGAAGCCCTGACCAATCTCCAACATAGATTGGCAGGGGGCAGACCTTCTCAAATAGCCTGGGGCAGCCCAGTTGGGGTGGAGAGTTTGGGTGGAAGTTGGAGAATGGAGACGGAGTACCGAAGGCTGTCAGGGGCCTTCAGGGAGTCCCCAGTCTGGGGGGGTGACCTCGGCCCGTGGCTCGGGTGCATCCAGGAGGAGTGAGATCCTGGCAGAGAGGCGCAAGGAGAGAGCAGGAGGAGAGTACTACCAGCAGGGTCCCCGGGAGGAATTCTCCAAGTGTCGGTGAGTGACACAGCCAGGGAAGTGGAAATGCACTCTGCAGCAGAAGATAGGAAGACAGTCTGGAAGAGGTGCAGGAAGAGACTGAGACTTTTGTGCCAGTGGGCAGTGTGCAGGTGCTTGCAGTTGGGAGGACTGTAGAGGCCTGGAAGAGGATGGGCTGGGAACAGTAGTCCATCAGCCCGGTTAGCATTATTCAAACTTTCTCTACACTATAGGGGCCCGCGGTCCCTGCCTGCAAAAGGCAGTTACTGAGGCCTGGTCAAAACCAGGGCAGGCCTCACCATGTGCTAGCTAGGCCGGAAGCAAGTATTGTGCAGGAGAGAGGAACAAGGAGACGTTTGAAAAGCAAAAGTTGTGCTGGAGGAAGAAGGAGAAGTGTATACACTGAGAGCAGGGCAGCCATCAGAAATTTTGAGGCCCCTCACACAGCTTTAGACTTGGGGGGG
>BLSH010023768.1:186736-206046 GCA_018402905.1 Glandirana rugosa
GTGAGTGACACAGCCAGGGAAGTGGAAATGCACTCTGCAGCAGAAGATAGGAAGACAGTCTGGAAGAGGTGCAGGAAGAGACTGAGACTTTTGTGCCAGTGGGCAGTGTGCAGGTGCTTGCAGTTGGGAGGACTGTAGAGGCCTGGAAGAGGATGGGCTGGGAACAGTAGTCCATCAGCCCGGTTAGCATTATTCAAACTTTCTCTACACTATAGGGGCCCGCGGTCCCTGCCTGCAAAAGGCAGTTACTGAGGCCTGGTCAAAACCAGGGCAGGCCTCACCATGTGCTAGCTAGGCCGGAAGCAAGTATTGTGCAGGAGAGAGGAACAAGGAGACGTTTGAAAAGCAAAAGTTGTGCTGGAGGAAGAAGGAGAAGTGTATACACTGAGAGCAGGGCAGCCATCAGAAATTTTGAGGCCCCTCACACAGCTTTAGACTTGCCCCCCCCCCCCGTCTGACTACCAACATTCCCCAGGGCCTACCCACTGGTCATCCCACCACATCCGCCCACTGGCCAGGGGTGTACACATGTTCCCGCCGAGGTAGGAATTATACACCCTGTCACACATACCAGGTGTAGCCTGCCAAGCATGACCCATTCAAGTGACGTGAAGTGTGCAATGCATACTAGTGTGGGATCCAAGGGGTTAAGAAAAACAATGCACAGGCTGCACAGCCTCACCCGATGCTTTCAATAAGACCTCGAACTGAACCATAGGTGCTGGAGGTTCCAAACTTGGACCAGTTGTTGTCCAAGGGGCCCTCTCTATGTGACCTTTTTATTGGCTATGGTTCGGGAGAATGGTGTCCCCAAACCGGGTGTCCCCCTCCCATAGACTCCAATGTTAAAGAATGCTGAAGTCTTTATTGTAAGGGCCCCTTGAGACACTGGGGCCCCTTATAACAGTACTGCCTGTACCCCCCTGATGGCGGCCCTGACTGAGAGTGTATATAGAGGTCCCATGTAAGGAACTGTTGATCTTTGGGCATCCCATAATCGTCCCTTACCCCAT
The DNA here is from genome assembly GCA_018402905.1 of Glandirana rugosa. Classification (NCBI taxonomy): domain Eukaryota; kingdom Metazoa; phylum Chordata; class Amphibia; order Anura; family Ranidae; genus Glandirana; species Glandirana rugosa. Next base: position 187,750 of record BLSH010023768.1, read on the forward strand.
CCAAGTTTAACCCCCTAAAAAAACAAGCCTGTTTCCTGACTCCGGATGCAAGCAAGAAGTGTGATTGAGGTCAGTGCGAGCAGATGAACCACTATTGCCAGCAACCCCCAAGGGGGCATTGGCTACAGCAGCATAAAATACAAACAACTTATTATGTTTAGTAGTGGCCAGGTTATCAGTGACACCCAAAAGGAAGATGAGTGGATCCATGCCTAGATTAAGTACAGCAACGACATTAATGTCAGCGACCACTGCCTGCCAATAAGTCTGAATAAGAGGACACGACCACACCATGTGGATGAAGGTCCCCACCGACTGCCTGCATTTTGGATATGTGCTTTCAACATCTTGGTAGATAACGGACAGCTTATGGGGGGTATAATACACCCTATGCAAGAACTTTAATTGTACAAAGCGATCCTTAGCTGAAATCAGAAGCAGGATCTTCTTGTATTGTTGCAGACCCTTAGTCCAATCCTCCTCCGTCAGAACATCCTACTTCCACACTCCAAACAGTCTGAGCAGCTTAGAGGTGTCTCTAAATGGGTGTCTGAGGTAAATGGAGGACAGCGTCCAGTCAATATTATTAGCCGTAAGGAGATATTCAACCGAATGGACAGCAAGAACCACCCCGACAGGGAATTGCGCCCACACAGCATGTCCAAGCTGCAGGTGCCTGAAGAACATCCAGGGAGGAAATTTAAATTGGAGTTTCATCTCTGCAAACGAGAGAAGGCGCCCTTCAGGCATAATGTGGCGCATTGTTTTAATCTCATATCTAGCCCAGATCTGCGGATAGATCTTAGATGTGATAGGGTGGAGTTGCCCCACAAAGGGGTATGCAGAGACACAGTGCCGGGTTGTTTAAATGCAAGGAAACCTGTTTCCAAGCAGCGATCATTGTCTTCATAGGGGTAGTAACCTGCAGGCTATATCTCAGGCCCCTGTATACCAGGTTACTGAGTTCAGAGTAAGAGCCTAGGAGTGCTGCCTCCAAGTTTATGGCCGGATTGGATTTGTCCTGGGCAAACCTTAACCTCACAGTGACCAACACTGCAGCCCAATAATATTTTTTTAAAATTAGGGAGAAATAGAGCACCCTCTGTCCCTCCCTCCATCAATGAGAGCTGCAATGTCCTCTTAGCCACTCCGGGGGTCGAGCCCGTCCAAATAAAGGCGGTCATGGCCTGATCCAATTTGACAAAAAAGGCATTGGGAATAGGAACTGGGGTGTGACGGAAATGTCCTACTTAGGGAAGTAGGACATTTTGATTAAATTCACTCTGCCTACCAGGGTTAGTGGCAGGGCCTTCCACACAGAGCATCGCTGGATAAATTGCTGGAGTATAGGATAGAGATTGTCTTCTAAATAGCACGTTGAATCAGTTTGGATGTGAATATATAAGTATTTGAATCTCTATACCCATTTAAGGGGAACCTATTAATTGGCCGGTGGGGTCTCATCGGTCAAGGAGAACAGTAGCGATTTTTCCCAGTTCACCCTGATACCCGAGAAGAAGCCAAAGTGGTCAATAATAGCAAAAGCTGCTGTCAGCTACTGCCAGGCATCCCGGAGATACAGAAGTGTGTCATCAGCATACAGGTATGTTTTCTCAACCAGGGGAGGGAATGAGAGACCCTGCACCTCCTCAGAAGCTCTCAAAAGCACTGCCAGTGGTTCAATTGCCAGTGCAAAAAGGGCGCTGGAAAGGGGACAGTCCTACCTAGTACCTCAGTGGAAGAGAAAAGGGGCAGACTATATATGCCATTCATCCGGACTCTGGCTAACGGGGCCGAATAAAGTAAGCGCAACCAGGAAATAAAGTTAGGCCCTTAAACCAAATTTTTGTAGGACAAGCCACAGGTATTTCCACTCCACCAAGTCAAAGGCTTTTTTGGCATCTAGAGAAGCCACCATCCCAGTGCCCCCCCGGCAGCCGTACCTGCAATAACGTATGGAGCCATGGTAAATTAATACCTGTCCCATTTCCCGGCATGAAACTGGTTTGGTTGCTGCGGATCAGGCACAGAATAACTCTATTACGGCGGGTCGCCAGAACCTTTGCAAGGATTTTCACATTCACATTGAGGAGCGAAATGGGTCTATATGATGAGCATATTTCTGGATCCTTGCCAGGCTTGGGCACCACCACAATAATAGCCCTGGCTGGACATAGAAGGGGGCAGGGAAGAGGTCTCAAAGGAGGCAGAAAGGACTTCTAACAGACTATTGGCCAAAGTTTCTGCATGGGATTCATAAAATTCCGCTGGGAAACCATCTTCCCGGGGTCTTCCCTGACTGCAGGGAACTAATAGCACATTAGAGCTCCTTCAGGGTGAGTGGAGCATCAAGCCACCGGCAGGCCTCCTCAGAGAGCGTCAGAAGCCAGACACTGTCCACAAAAGCATGGAGCTCTATGATCAGATAACAGATTCCCAGAGGCATCTTTTATATTGGCAATACTCATCGTTGTGGACTGCTCTCTGGACAGCCAAGCCAGAAGGTGCCCGGTCCACTCACCCTGCTCAACCTGAGTCAGGGCCGACACAAGCCTGTCCTCCGGTTCGGCCTTTGGCTGATTGGTAGTAACCTCGAGTATGGACTTTGAAGGCCTCCCTGCTAGAGGCCGGATCCGTGGCAGGCTGGTTAGCTTCCCAGTATGCCCGCTGAGTCGACTCTGCACCCGGGACAACTCGGTCATCCGAAATCCAGAATCGTGATAGGTGCCACAGGCAGTCAGTGGGGGCAGGGCTCACATTGATGTGCAGCAGGAGAGTGTGCATGGTCAGATATGCCACTAGGTAGTATGGAAATTTCCTGTGTTTTAGCTAGGGCAGGGCCGCTGACATACACTAGGTCAATACGTGACATGGTCGTATAGGTGGCAGATTGACGGGTATAGCTTCTCTAAAGGAGATTTTCACCAGACATCTGTGAGGCCAAATGTGGAAGCCCATAGAGAGCGGAAACTCCACAGCCGTATCCAGAGTCAGCTTATCCAAGCTAGGACAGGGGAGCATGTTGAAATCTCCTGCCAGAACCACATTGTCAGTAGAAAAGTTTGCTATGAGTTGAGTAATCCTGTTTAACACTGACAGACGCTGGTGGAGGGATATAAATCTCACCACCACCATAGGCACATTGCCAATGACAGCATGGACGATCACAAACTTTCCCTCAGGGTCCAGATGCAAGTCTACCAATGTAAATGACAGGGATTTATGGACAAGCACACTCACTCCCCAGGCATAGGGGAGTAGGCGGCATGATAGTAATCGCCCATGCTCCCGGGGCTTTTTATGGCTCAGGACATGGCTGTCAGTGAGATGTGTTTTCTGAAGTATACAGATATTTGGGCGATAGGCTGTTAGGAAATTAAACACCAGGGAGGGTTTAATTCGGTAGTTTAAGCCCCTGAAATTCCAGGAAATAAGGGTTAAGGGAGTAATACCCAAGGTAGAAAAAATATTGTGGGTTGCAAGAACAGAACATCTGAACCCCGGGGAAAGCCAGCAGATATATTCCACCATGTATCAAAGGCAAAACACAGAGCAAAAATGAAGCAGCAAGTATTGCCAAATACAAAGCGTAGAGCACATTCCTTCAAACAACAATATAAAAAAGATAACCCATTCCAGTACCCCCCCCCCAAACCTGTATCCCAAAGCTAACCAATTGGGATCAAGAACAGAGGACAGTCAGTAGAAACTGTCTACTTAAGGCACAGATATACTAAGTCTGAAGAAGGTGCCGCCAACAAGCGAGAATCATCAGTTATATTGCCTGGCCGAAGCCGGGGGCACAAGTTTATTTAACACATTACTACAGGACTAAAGATGAAGCAATCTCAAGGAAGTCCAATGGGACCACCGCAAAGCAGGGGCACTCCCAGAGGCACATATAGTATCTCACAAAAGTCAGTAACCCCTTACATTTTTGTAAATATTTTATTCTATCTTTTCATGTGACGACACTGAAGAAATGCCACTTTGCTACAATGTAAAGTAGTGAGTGTACAGCTTGTATAACAGTGTAAATTTGCTGTCCCCTCAAAATAACTCAACACACAGCCATTAATGTCTAAAACGCTGGCAACAAAAGTGAGTACACCGCTAATTGAAAATGTCCCAATTGGGCCCAAGGTGTCAACATTTTGTGTGGCCGTCATTATTTTTCAGCAGTGCCTTAACCCTCTTGGGCATGGAGTTCACCAGAGCATCACAGGTTGACACTGGTGTCCTCTTCCACTACTCCATGATGACATCACGGAGCTGGTGGATATTAGAGACCTTGTGCTCCTTCACCTTCCATTTGTGGATTCCCCACAGATGCTCAATAGGGTTTAGGTCTGGAGACATGCTTGGCCAGTTCATCACCTTTACCCTCTGCTTCTTTAGCAAGGCAGTGGTCATCTTGGAGGTGTGTTTTGGGTTGTTATCATGATGGAATCCTGCCCTGTGGCCCAGTCTCTTAAGGAAGGGGATCGTGCTCTGCTTCAGTATGTCACAGTACATGTTGGCATTCATGGTTCCCTCAATGAACTGTAGCTCCCCAGTGCCGGCAGCACTCATGCAGCCCCAGACCATGACACTGCCACCACCATGCTTGACTATAGGCAAGACACACTTGTATTTTTACTCCTCACCTGGTTGCAGCCACACACGCTTGACACCATTTGAACCAAATACGTTTATCTTGGTGTCATCAGACCACAAGACATGGTTCCAGTAATCCATGTCCTTAGTCTGCTTGTCTTCAGCAAACTGTTTGCGGGCTTTTTTGTGCATCATCTTTAGAAGAGGCTTCCTTCTGGGATGACAGCCATGCAGACCAATTTGATGCAGTGTGCGGCGTATGGTCTGAGCACTGACAGGCTGACCCACCACCCTTCAATCTCTGCAGCAATGCTGGCAGCACTCATACGTCTACTTCCCAAAGACAACCTCTGGATATGATGCTGAGCACGTGCATTCAACTTCTTTGGTCGACCATGGCCTGTTCTGAGTGGAACCTGCCCGGTTAAACTGCTGTATTGTCTTGGCCACCGTGCTGCAGCTCAGTTTCAGGGTCTTGGCAATCTTCTTATAGCCTAGTCATCTTTATGTAGGGCAACAATTCTTTTTTTAAGATCCTCAGAGAGTTCTTTGCCACGAGGTGCCATGTTGAACTTTCAATGACCAGTATGAGAGAGTGAGAGAGCGATAATACCAAATTAAACACACCTGCTCCCCATTCACAACTGAGACCTTCTAAGACTAACGAGTCACGTGACACCATGGAGGGAAAATGGCTAACTGGGCCCAGTTTGGACATTTTCACTTAGGGGTGTACTCACTTTTGTTGCCAGCGGTTTAGACATTAATTGCTGTGTGTTGAGTTATTTTGAGGGGACAGCAAATTTACACTGTTATACAAGCTGTACACTCACTACTTTACATTGTAGCAAAGTGTCATTTCTTCAGTGACATGAAAAGATATAATAAAATATTTACAAAAATGTGAGGAGTGTACTCACTTTTGTGAGATACTGTAACTGTGACAGCAGGTTGGGTATCAGCAGTTGTAGAAGTATCAGTCCCCTCTATCTTCAAGGAGGGTAGGAAATAAAAGAGCCCCAATGCCAGCAGAGGAGCCGGTAATCGGTGAGGCATAGGAAGAGAAAATAACCAAACACAGTTTTTGTGTAGTCAGGATATAGACCCAGGGGTCCACATAGCCAGCTGGTATAGGTGTTTGTAGCCCACAAGCAAAGAAAGGGCCAAGTTTGTGAAATGATAGTGAGAGGTAATGCCAATCCATTCATAAGCGCTGCAATAGTGGGTAAGTGGAGCAAATAATACTCCACTGGGACAAACGGTAAAACAGGGCAAGGGGTACTCACTGAAGCAGAGAAGAGGGAGGTGTGGAAATAGTGGATCAGTGGCAAGGTAAAACGTTCAGCCACTGCGAGGCCTCAGCAGGTGATGTAAAGAACCGGATGGTCTCACCGCCTTGTACCCGGAGGCGCGCGGGAAACAGTATACTATACCACACTCCTTTAGCTCACAGGGACTAGTTTACCACATCAAACGACTTACGGAGCTTTTGGGTGTCCACCGAGAAATCCAGGAAAAACATCAACCGCGCGGCCTCATGGTGGATGTCGTTCATCTTGCAGGCCTTCCTCAGGATCAAATCCTGAGGTTATTCCACCAGTTACGCCTTTCTGTACTGAGCTTTTGGGTGTCCACCGAGAAATCCAGGAAGAACATTAATCACGTGGCCTCATGGCAGGCCTCCATCAGGTTCAAATCCCGGTCCCTGAAGTTTAGCAGCCGAAAGATAAAGGAATGAGGCCAGGAGGGCCGTGGGCATGTGGCTTCCTGTGAGCCCTTTCCATGGCAAAGAAGGATGAAAAGGCCATCTGTGGGAAAAGTCTACGGAGCTGCCACTCCACATAGGCAGGTGAATCCAGGCCTTCAGATCCCTCATGCAGACCTATAATCCTGAGGTTATTCCGCCGGTTACGGTTTTCCGTATCCTCAGCTCTTGATTCGAGGTGTCTCAACTTCACCTGGAGGGCATGCAGTAAAGCCGAGTGATCGCAAACAGTGTCCTCTGTGTCACCCAGCCAGCGCTCGGCCTCCATGATGCGCTGGCGGACCTTATCAAAGTCCTATCTCCAACTGCATGGTGTCAATCTTAGTGGTAAGAGTGGACAGAGTAGACTGGCAGCCCATGATAGTATTAGGGCTGCAAAGTTGCTCTGCTCCGTGAGAGTGGGCTCCAAGGCCTCCGTCTGGGTCACCATGCTGCTTTTCTCTGCAATGTGTACAAATGCGCCGACAGAAGATCCTTTGACAACCGGACTCCAAGCAGTTCCGTCTCTGGGTCATCATCCGCAGGGAGTCAACGGGAGAAGTTGTAGGTAGTCCAGGTTAGCTCCAGGACAGGAAAACAGGATACATTCCCCGCGATGGTAGCAGAGCGTGCATGTTTTCGAATATTCATGCACATGTGCACATTTGTGTGCCTGACAGGGTGGGCACTTGTGGGATTGCACCTGTACATGCGTATTTGTGTCTGCCCTTGAGCACCAGTATTGCCATGGCCAGCACGTCCCTGACACTTACGTTCTCACTATCACGACTCTGTCTCTGGGCAGCCTATACAATACCTCCATTTTGTGATGGCAGTCACTGTCTCACTGGCTATACCTCTGCCAGAGACTCTGTGCAGCTAGGCACACAGCAAGGAGGTCCACACTGTCCTTCATTCCTGTGCCAACTGCCCCAAACCCTCCCAGGCATCCTGCTAAGAGAAAAGCCTCCTCCTGTTGCTTTCTGGGAACTGTTGTTTTTTTTTTTTTATGGATATGCCCCAAAACCAGCACCTTTCTGCCAAACTTCATCTCCCTATATGCCACTCGCAGCTGTACTTTCCTTCACTTCCTGAAGTCTGGAGCCACCAATGGGGGAAAAAAGGAAAAGTGGGGGCAAAGAAAGAAGGCGGACAGGAGCTCTCAGTTGTTAACAGCATTAGAATATTTAGTAAGAACAATGTGCCCGTAAATGGCTGCATTTACAAACACTGGGGATACTGAATAAAGATTGCCTGTACGTGCCAAGGTACAAAAACTGATCTTCCTCATTGCAACCTCTAACTGACTTTGGCTTGGCAAACCATTTTCCCAGCAGAGCTATTTGGCTTCAGGATGTTTGAGTTAACAGAGATCTTGCTGATTTTGGAAATGTTTCAATATTTGATACTGAATATTGCCCTCTGCTTTCTAACTATATGACAATGTATCACTGATTGGAAAGACAGCTTCATTTACTTAAGTCCTTTGTTCTTAAAGTACACATGACATAAACCATACAGTGTCTGTACATTTCATTTGTAGTATGTAGAAATCAGAGGTTCTCTAAACCTGTCCTCTGGCCTCCTGACCAGTACAAGGATTGTGGGAAGATGTGAAGGGGATTTAGCTACTTACTTTAGTCTGTGATGAATTCACTTGTTTGTGAGGAATACTGCAAAATGTTGGTTGGACAAGGGTAAGCAGTGTATGCAGGAGACAACAGGTATTTGAAGGTGGGGGTCACTTACAATTTATGGGGAGACATCGGCTGATGGGGCTGTGCAATAGGCTGTATGGGGCACCATGATTTCTAATAGCAGTCCTGCTTCTGGCCCACATGATAGAATTGGAAATAAGAACTTGCAGCGTGGAAAGTAAGAGGGAGCTTCGTGGGAATGGATGCTCTGGTCAGTAATACTATTGAATGCCAATATTAAAGGTTCTTATTAGATACGTGTGATTCGTTACATTCCGAACTCATATTCGGACTAATTTTACGTTATTCGAAATTCAGACTGAAATTCGAATCAAATTTGACATTGAACTCCAGTCAAATTCTAAATGTACACATATTGCTATTGATAAATGTTAAGTTATGCATTTGGGGGCTAAGAATATGCATGCATCATACATACTGGGGGGGGGGGGGGTACAGCTGGGGGAATCCATAGTGAATCTGGGGGTTTTGGTAGATCATAAGGTTAATAGTGGCATGCAATGCCAAGCTGCGGTTTCCAAAGCAAGCAAAATCCTTTCTTGTATTAAGAGAGGCACCAGTTCTCAAAAAAGATATCGGGGAACTGGAGAAAGTGCAGAGAAAGGAAACCAAACTAATAAGAAGCATGGAGGAGCTTAGCTATTAGGAAAAATTAGAGGAACTGAATTTATTCTCTCTTGAGAAGAGGAGATTAAGGGGGGATATGATCCATGGGCGTCCGCAGAACTTTTTCCAGGGGGGGGGCATAATTTCAAGGTCTTGGTTGGTCTCATGCAGGGAGGCACAATAAAGACCGGGGGGGAGTAAAGGAGGCTCACATGAGGAGCATATACTTAGCTATAATGACCCGTGTCTTCGGGGTTCATGAAGGGACCTCCGGTCCCCAAGTGCACATGGGGCACACCTTAAGCAGTCAATGGGGCGGTGTGTGTGGTAGTTGCCAGGAGGCCGTGTGAAGTCCGTGCAGGACCTGCCGTTGGCGGTGCTCAGTTCCGGGTCTTTGCAGACTGTGTGAAGAGAGCAGATCAGCGCTGATAGCCACATTGGCCGTGGGGAGAGGGAGAAGTAAGAGAAGCTCACCCATCCTAATCGATCAATGCTGAGTGGTCCCGGCCATGCAGGTTAGAGGTGAAGCGTTCTCCACGCGGTCCCTGGCTGGGAGGACGCAGCCAGCCTTCCGTCCGCAGCAGGTGGGGCGGACTGGAGGAGTGGTTTCACGCGGTCATGTGACTGCTCCGAACTGCCCAGAATTAAGGACCTAGTCGGGAACCCCTGATCTGATTCCAGGGGGGGGCAATTGCCCACCCTTGCCCCTACCTGCGGACGCCCATGATATGATCAACATACATAAGTGGTCCATATAGTGAACTTGGTGTTGAGTTATTTATTTTAAGGTCATCACAAAGGACAAGGGGGCTGTCAGGAAGATCGTCAGCACAATTCCCCCCAGGAAAGGTCCACCTGAGAACTTCATTGCCGCTGGCGTGCATTTGTGCGCGTGTGCGCGTATTTGTGCGCGCGCATTGGCGCCAAACGGGCCATTTAAACCCTGCTAGCCCTCAGAACAGGTACTGTCTGATCTACAGCGTTACCCGTGATCACCTGCTATCTGTTATATGTTCCTGTGTTACCTGACCCGGCTTCATTGAACTACTCTGATATCCGCCTGCACCTGAACCCGGCTTGTCTCGACTACACTTCTGCCTGACCCTCTGTACCTCGCTGCCAGCCCGTTGCGGAACCTGCTTGTCCCTGACTCTGCTTCTGTGCCTGTGACCATACGGTCTCTTCAAGTATCCTGCTCTGAACACCAGCACCTTTCCAGCACATCTCCTGACCACCTGCTGATGGATACTCCTGGAGTTCTACAAGCACTCATACCTCACCGTGCTCCTGTGGCCGCTGTCTCAACCCCAGATTTCCCTCAAACCAGAGTCATAGGAGAGGCCACCCCGACTGTCAGGCTCACTACCTGGTACATGACAGTATCAGACAGTCATGGCTGAGCCTGCAGGGGGGGGACTCTGGTCTACATGAGGTCAACCAACACCTCGTGGACCTCACCCAAGCCATCAGGGCACTTCAGGAAAAACACACCCTCCTCAAGGAAGTTCTAGCTACTACCTCCGGCTCTGCAACTATAACCAGCTTGAACCCGACTACTGTGATGCCCATCTCAGAGCCCCGGGTGACTACGCCCGAAAGGTTCTCCGGAGACCGGTCTAAGTTCAGAGCCTTTTTAAATGCTTGCCAGCTCTACTTCACCCTTCAGCCACGGACTTTTCAGTCAGAACATACAAAAGTGGGGTTTGTCATATCTCTGCTGCAAGGCAAACCCCAAGCCTGGGCTCACCACCTATTGGAGACCAGAGACTCCCGGCTGAATACCCTGACCTCGCTGTTCCAAGCGATGTCGCTGCTATTTGATGACCCTCAATGGTCCGCCACCGCTGAATCCGCGCTCCATGCACTCCAGCAGAGCGATAGAATCGCCGAGGACTATGTGACTGACTTCCGGCGGTGGAGTGCGGATACCAGCTGGAATGACACAGCATTGCGACATCAATTTCGTCTGGGTCTGTCAGAAGACCTTAAGGATGAGCTGGCCCATGTGGGAGTTCCAAGTTCCCTGGACGATCTGTTTAGGCTCTCCATTCAGATCGACCGTCGTCTGCGTGGGCGCAGACGGGAGTGTTCAGTAAGGATGAGCTGGCCCATGTGGGAGTTCCAAGTTCCCTGGACGATCTATTTAGGCTCTCCATTCAGATCGACCGTCGTCTGCGTGGGCGCAGACGGGAGTGTTCAGTACTCAGACTCAGACTCTTCTGCCTGACCCTCTGTACCTCGCTGCCAGCCCGTTGCTGGACCTGCTTGTCCCTGACTCTGCTTCTGTGCCTGTGACCATCCAATCTCTTCAAGTATCCTGCTCTGAACACCAGCACCCTTCCAGCACATCTCCTGACCACCTGCTGATGGATACTCCTGGACTTCTACAGGCACTCATACCTCACCGTGCTCCTGTGGCCGCTGTCTCAACCCCAGCGGTCCCTCGAACCAGAGTCATAGGTGAAGCCACCCCCGACCGTCAGGCTCACTACCTGGTAAGTGACAGGGGTACTCTTTATGTCTAGAGGAAAAAAGATTTCAGCTCCAAATACGGAAAGGTTTCTTCACAGTTAGAGCTGTGAAAATGTGGAATAGACTCCCCCCAGAGGTGGTTTTAAAGCAAGTTGATTGCTTTAAAAAAGGCCTGGACTCGTTCCTTACTGTAAATAATATAACTGGGTACTAACATTTTTAGGTAAAGTTGATCCAGGGTGAATCCGATCGCCTCTCAGGGGATCAGGAAGGAATTTTTTCCCCTGCTATAGCAAATTGGATAATGCTTTGCTGGGGTTTTTTGCCTTCCTCTGGATCAACTGTGGGTGAAGGATTGTATATGGACTTGTATAGTTATATATAATTTTTCTTTTTTTTTTTTTTTTTGTTTGAACTAGATGGACTTGTGTCTTTTTTCAACCTGACTAACTATGTAACTATGCTGAAATCAAAGACTGTGGGGCTGATTCCCGGGAAGTACTGGGCACTGTACATTTAATAGCGCTTAATTAAGCCAATTAAGACTTCATCTAGCCGAACGTGCAAATTAAAAATCACGTTATTAGCGGCAAACATGCCTTTGTAGTCCGTATCTGCGTTAATCTGCAATTCTGCAAGTGGCAATTGCTACCAAGTTATATAGCACTGCACTGCAACCATGATCACATGTATGCAGAGCTGGACTGGGACAAAAATTTGTCCTGGACTTTATCCAGACCGGCCCAGGGCACATCAGGGCACAGCACATCAGGGTACAGAGCACAGCACATCAGGGCACAGCACATCAAGGTACAGCGCACATTAGGGCACAGAACATCAGGGAACAGCACATCAGGGTACAGCACACATCAGGGCACAGCACATCAAGGTACAGAGCACAGCACATCAGGGTACAGAGCAAACCAGGGCACAGCACATCAAGGTACAGCGCACATCAGGGCACAGCACATCAGGGTACAGCACACATCAGGGCACAGCACATCAGGGTACAGCGCACATCAGGGCATAGGGCACATCACATTAGGGTACAGCACATCAGGACACAGGGCACATCATATTAGGGCACAGCACATCAGAATACAAGGCACAGCACATCAGGGTACAACACATCAGGGCACAGTACATCAGGGCACATGGCACATCAGGGCACATGGAGCACATCAGGGCACATGGGGCACATCAGGGCACATGGAGCACATCAGGGCACATGGGGCACATTAGGGCACATGGAGTACATCAGGGCACATGGAGCACATCAGGGCACATCAGGGCGCATTAGGGCACATCAGGACACATGGGGCACATTGGGCACATTAGGGCATGTCAGAGTACATTAGGGCACACAGGGCACATTAGGGCTTATCATGGCACATTAGGGCACATGGGGCACATCAGGAAACATGGGGCACATTAGGGCAAATCAGGACACATGGGGCACATTAGGGCACATTAAGGCACACAAAGCACATTAGGGCACACAGGGCACATTAGGGCACATCAGGGCACATTAGGGGACACAAAGCACATTGGGGCATATCGGGGCACATTAGGGCACATAGGGCACACAAAGCACATTAGGGCACATTAGGGCACATCAGGGCACACCAAGGCACATTGGGGCACATTAGGGCACATCAGGCACATTAGAGCACATGAGGGCACATCAGGCATATTAGGGCACATCAGGGCACATTAGGGCACATTAGGGCATATCAGGCATATTAGGGCACATTAGGGCACATCAGGCACATTAGAGCATATCAGGGCACATTAGGGCATTTTAGGGAACATCAGGGCACATCATGGCAAATCAGGGCCCATTAGGGCACATTGGGGCACATTAGGGCACATCAGGGCACATAAGGCACATTAGGGCACGTCAGGGCATATAAGGGCACATTAGGGCATATCAAGGTACACCAGGCACATTAGGGCACATCAGGGCACATTAGGGCATATCAGGGCACATCAGGCACATTACGGCACATCATGGCAAATCAAGGCACATCAGGGCACAGCACATCAGGGTACAGCGCACATCAAGGCATAGGGCACATCACATTAGGGTACAGCACATCAGGACACAGGGCACATCATATTAGGGTACAGCACATAAGAATACAAGGCACAGCACATGAGGGTACAACACATCAGGGCACAGTACATCAGGGCACATGGCACATCAGGGCACATGGAGCACATCAGGGCACATGGGGAACATTAGAGCACATGGAGCACATTATGGCACATGGGGCACATCAGGGCACATGGGGCACATTAGGGCACATGGAGTACATCAGGGCATATGGAGCACATCAGGGCACATGGGGGCACATTAGGGCACATCAGGGCGCATTAGGGCACATCAGGACACATGGGACACATTAGGGCACATTAGGGCATGTCAGAGCACATTAGGGCACATTAGGGCATGTCAGAGCACATCAGGGCACATTAGGGCATATCATAGCACATTAGGGCACATGGGGCGCATCAGGGCACATCAGGGCACATAGGGCACATTAGGGAACACAAAGCACATTGGGGCATATCGGGGCACATAAGGGCACATAGGGCACACAAAGAACATTAGGGCACACAGGGCACATTGGGGCTCATTAGGGCACATGAGGGCACATCAGGCATATTAGGGCACATTGGGCACATCAGGGCACATTAGGGCACATCAGGGCACATTAGGGCATATCAGGCATATTAGGGCACATTAGGCACATTAGGGCACATTAGAGCACATCAGACACATTAGAGCATATCAGGGCACATTAGGGCACTTTAGGGAACATCAGGGCACATCATGGCAAATCAGGGCCCATTAGGGCACATCAGGGCACATTAGGGCACATAAGGCACATTAGGGCACATCAGGGCATATCAGGGCACATCGGGGCACATTAGGGTGCATCAGGGCACATTAGGGCACATCAGGGCACATTAGGGCATATCAAGGCACACCAGGCACATTAGGGCACATTAGGGCATATCAGGGCACATTGGGGCACATCATGGAAAATCAAGGCACATCAGGGCACATTCGGGCACATCAGGCACATTAGGGCCCATCAGTGCACATTAGGGTACATCAGGCACATTAGGGCACATCAGGGCACTTTAGGGCATAACAGGGCACATCGGGGCACATCATGGCACATTACGGCACATCAGGGCACATTGGGGCATATCAGGACACATCAGGGCACATTAAGGCACATCAGGGCAAATCAGGGCACATTAGGGCACATTGGGGCACTTGAGGCATATTAGGGCACATTGGGCACATTAGGGCACATCAGGTACATTAGGGCACATTAGGGCACATCAGGGAAAATCAAGGCAAATCAGGGCACATTAGGGCACATCAGGGCACATTAGGGCAAATCAGGGCACATCAGGGCATATCAGGGCACATCAGGGCACATTAGGGCACATCAGGGCACATTAGGGCATATCAAGGCACACCAGGCACATTAGGGCACACCAGGGCACATTATGGCATATCAGGGCACATCAGGCACATTAGGTCACATCATGGCAATTCAGGGCACATTAGGGCACATCAGGCACATTATGGCACATCAGTGCACATTAGGGTACATCAGGCACATTAGGGCACATCAGGGCACTTTAGGGCATATCAGGGCACATCAGGGCAAATCAGGGCACATCACGGCACATTAGGGCACATTAGGGCACATTGGGGCACTTGAGGCATATTAGGGCATATCAGGGCACATTAGGGCATATCAGGACACATATAGGGCACATTAGGGCACGTCATGGCACATTAGGGCACTTGAGGCATATTAGGGCACATCAGGGCACATTAGGGCACATCAGGTACATTAGGGTACATTGGGGCATATCAGGGCACATCATGGCAAATCAGGGCACATCAGGTACATTAGGGTACATTGGGGCATATCAGGGCACATCATGGCAAATCAGGGCACATCAGGCATGTAACATCACCTGGGATGGACGAGAAGAGAGGAGGGGGCGGGGCCGCTGGGGAGCAGCATAACATGACTGAGAACTTATTACACAGCCGCTCCCTGCGCTTCTCTGTAGCTCAATCCCAATCTACCGTCAGCAATTAGTATTCCTAGTTTGTTTTCTTATTTTGCTAATGAATGCAGTTATGAATGAGTATTGCAGAGTAATGTCTGCTATTCTGTAAAGTTACATGTATTAAAAATTTACAGTTACATATTTGTTCTATGTTTGTTTGTTTTAGGTGACTATAAAGCAGTAATTATTTATGTTCATTCTTTCATCATACTACACTATTCTGCAGGCCTCAGTGCTGTTAGCACAATGGCTGGGTGGTCTGCTCACATATCTCCAAAGCACTCAAGTTATGAGTTCAAATCCCAGCCAACCTGGCAGTTGTGCTTATTTTTCCAGTGCACAATTGAATTAAAATAAACAAAAAAAAGTAAACTGCCCATTAACTAGTGGGTGATGTTTGGAATTCCACACCATAATATTATTGAATACCTACATACCGCTGCATGCATTAGAAGAGTTAATATAATAGAATCAACCAAACTAAAGTGCATTGGCTAATAGGCCTTCACCTATTTTCAGCATATGCCACTGAGTCCAATGCAATATTTTATTAGGTGATACCCTCTGTGGGATTTGAACCCATGGGTCCTTCAAGATAGAAGCACATACCACTAGCCTATTGGGCTGAGCACAATCATACATAGAAAATGCTTTATGTTTTTATTAATTCTATACAATAATGTTTTGCAAATGAGCCATTAATATTATGGAAACAACAATGCTCATGCTGATATGGCATTGGCTATTAGGGAAAAAAATGGTAAAAAATTGCGTGGGGTCCCCCCAGTCCATACCAGGCCCTTTGGGTCTGGTATGGATTTTAACCTCCCTGGCGGTATGATTATTTCAGATTTTTGGTGCTGAAAGCGGTACGATTATTTTGCATGGAAATGTGGCGTTTTATATTGTAGGCCTGTAATTCTTAGGAATAACTCACTTAAATCTGTCCAAACAAGAGTCTAGTAGACATCCCGGGTATGATAAAGTTTGAAACATGAAATCATAAATTATAATATAATAAATAACTAAAAATAATTATCAGAAATAATAACGTAATAGTAATAAAATGTATTCAATAATGTAATCAAACCAAAAACACTGAAATTTGCTGAGTTGCAGAATTGTCGCTGTCGTCACTTTCAGTGTCTGATGATAAATTTCCCCAAAAATCAGTATCACTCAATTCTGCAAATGATTCTTATTTACTATCGGTGTTTTCTAGCTGATAAAAAAACACTTTTGACGTAAAGGGACACTTTTTGGTTGCTATGGACATTCTCGTGTTTCCAGGCAGAAAGAATGGCATAAATAATATAAAAGTGCATGCAGGGCTCTGGGCAAACCACTAGGGACAAAGGGGATGTGAAATGATTTCATACAGCAATGTAATCTTACAGATGACAGTGTACTGTATGTGTGCTGTGTGTGTTTCACTATTTGAATTTACCGCCGGTCTCCGTCCCCGAGCGGAGCGACGCTCGCAGGGAACGGAGCCTGGCACACAGAGGCATCGGGCGGAGGGACAGTCACGCTGACACCGTGGGGGGACATCGCTGAATCCAGGGGACAAGGTAAGTAACCACTGCCTGGATCCAGCAATGCAATCCCGAGTGTGGCTCGGGGTTACCACTAATGGTACTGAAATTCCACCCCGAGCCACACTCGGGATTACCGCCAGGGAGGTTAAGGGGGAACTCAACACCAAATTTTTTTTTTAAATTTGCATGTGGCCCCCCAAAATTCATACCAGACCCTTATCTGTGCTTGCAGCTTGGGGGTCAGGATGGGGGGGCCAGGATGGGGGAGGTCAGGATGGGGGGGTAGGCCACCTGCCTTTAACATGGAGAGGGGGTTCATGGGGACAAGGGCCTTTTCCCAACAACCCTGGCCGGTGGTTGTGGGGGTCTTCGGGCAGGGGGCTTATCAGAATCTGGAAGCCCCCTTTCACAAGGGGGCCCCCAGATCCCTGCCCCTCCCATGTATGAGGTACATTTTACCTCTACCCATTCACCCAAAAAGTATCAAAAAATACAAACCACAGAGATAGTTTTTGACAAATCCTTTTTTCAAAAAATAAAAAAGTGTTCCGCGATGTAAATACCCCAAAGCACCCCCCCATGTTCAGGGCCTGTGGCCTAGTATGGTTTGGGGGGGGGGGGCACTTGCTTATCCCCCACTAATCCTGATCTCCAGGCTTGGATAAGGGACTGGTATGGATTTTGGGGGACCCCACACCAATTATTTAAAATATTTGGTGTGGAGTTCCCCTAAAAATCCATGCCAGACCCCAAAGGGCCTGGTATTGATCCAAGGGCCTGGTATCCATTTTGGGAGGGACCCCACGCCAAATTTTGGTTAAAAAATTGTTTTTGGGGTATTTTTTCTTAATTTGGTGCTTAGATAGCTGTAGATGATAGAAAACCTATTATCCTTAGTTACTCCATCTTGTTAGGGTAAATGTTACTTTAAGAAGTTTATGCTGACAATGTTTTCTGTTCATCTCAGCAGGGCTTTGTTCATCTACATGCCACATTCCTTTCTCTGGCTGGTGTGTAGAAGAATGGATCTTGGGGGGGAGAACATTTTGTCCAGATAAAAAGTTGCTAATAAAATCTCTACATGAGAAAGCGTATAATTCTGCAGTTAGTGTACCCTTTGTATTTTGTAACAAAGGACACCTGGTTTTAGAAAATATTAATAACTGCTATACAAGACAACTATTCTTTTTTCTTTAAGACACGTAATTACATATCCCCTCCCTTGTATGAATTATGTATTTCTTTGTCTAAAAGGGGTATAAAAACCCCCACCATGCCAGTAAAATTAGAGTCTGTTTTCACCTTGCTTGGTTTTTGCTTGTGATCATTGGGGTGAAGACTGGGGCTTGTGTGAAGACGGCTCTCCTTGGGCGCCCAAGCTTAAGACAGATTGACAGAGAGATGATAGCCGAGGGTTATCATAGCAGTTCCTAACAAGTGGAGGTCCCACCTAGGTAAGAAGATGTGTGGTCGGTCTCTTTCCTTACACCGTACATCTCCTTGTTTCGGGACGACT
>BLSH010023768.1:213341-224124 GCA_018402905.1 Glandirana rugosa
TTAAAGACTGGGTGTGGAGTGATTCCGACACCAAACTACTAACGAAGATTTAGAGTGTACAATCTGAATTTGATCAAAAGTTCTCGCCCCAAACCCCAAAAAAGTTACATGGCAGGAAAACAATCAAAATGTATACAAAAGCCAAAAAAGCAGCGCGCAAAACTACATTGACACACACAGCAGGAATGAATTAGCAGGCAGCTTCCTTTTCATCTAAACCAGTGGTTCTCAACTCCTGTCTTCAGGACCCACCGACAGGCCAGGTTTGCAAGATAGCTGAAATACATCAAAGGTGATATAATTTGCTCCTCAGTGATTGCAGTATTCTAGTCTGCATCTCCCCAAGGTAATACTTAAAATCTGGCCTGTTAGTGGGTCCTGAGGACAGGAGTTATGAACCACTGATCTAAACCATTACATAGCAGTTTTAAGTCTAACATGTGAGATTTAGAAGCAATCATCAAACCACAGCCTTAGTGAGGTGTGGGTCAGAAATTATGCATATCCCCCCCCCCCCCAAAAAAAACACAAAAAACATATCTATTTGTAACCCAATATACACAGTGCAAAGAAAGATTCTCAGGCCAAACACCCACTACAAATGCATGCCTTTGAATAACCTAGCTAAGATTGTCAGCACACCTCCACCCACCCAGTAAAGGGCACACCCACCAGTGTAATTGTTTCTGTCTCTTGAGGAAGGCCTCAAGTGCTCACACCTGTTCATCAGGAATACACACTGTTTAAAAATGAAAGAATGCCTCAGCATACATATCTATGCAGGGTAAACCTCAAAATAACAAATGACCAAGGCCCTGGCCATGATCGGAGATCCCAAAAATTGTCAAAGCAAACTTGTATGTTGTTGGGCATGTGGAGGGTCCAAAACAGAAAATTACAACTTTGTGAGGGCTGCTTCACACAAATTGGTGACAGAGCGCATTCGTCATTCCTCATCAGCATACAACATTAAAAAATGTGTGCAGGATCACACCAGACTTATACATCCATATCTGGCCCAAAACACCCCAGTTCTAGATTTGGTGCAAACCCACACTTGCATGATTTATAATGTTATTTCTTGGGGTTCCATTATGTGAGGCTGGGTTCACACCTATGCGAATTGGATACGGCTTAAACCGCATCCAATTCGCAAGACACTTGAAAACACATTGTTTTCAATGTGTCTGGTTCACATATGTCCGGTGCATTCGCACTCCACATTGCACAAAAAATGTGTGCATTTTTCATGCAATGCGGTGCGAGTTCCCAGCCGTTGAGTTCAATGGGAGCGCATCTAACACGGAGATGCACTCCGCACTGAACGGGGATATTTTCCCCTGCTCGTGGCCCCTCCCCATCTCTCCCCCCGCAGCTGTTGCGCTGTGGGAACGGACAGGAGCCGCCAAAAGGCGGCTCCGCCCCATACCGGCAGCAGACAGGCTGGAATTCACACCGACAGGTGTGAATCCAGCCTAAAACCCGTTAAAATGTAATCACTGATGAAAAAGAAACTTTAAGGCTGGGTTCACACCTATGTGAATTGGATATGGCTTAAACTGTATCCAATTCGCAGGACACTTAAAAACACATTGTTTTCAAAGTGTCAGCTTCACATATGTCCGGTGCATTTGCACTCCGCATTGCTCCGCCCCTTTCCGGCAGCAGACAGACTGGAATTCGCACTGGACTGGTGTGAATCCAGCCTAACACCCCAAAAGAGGAAGAACATACAAATCTCTAGCCAGGTAGCGGGATTGGGATTCAAACCAAGAATCTCAGTGCTGCTAGGCAGAAGTGCTAACCTGTTAGCCACTGTGCTGCAACATGTTTGTAGGCTACATCTCTGTGGTGTAAAAGAGTCCCAGGGGTGCAAGAAGTTAATCAATGTAGATGTATTGTGGAAGGCCAGAGAGCCAGTGAACAACCTGTTTCTGGCATATACCATCTGTTTTGAAGGCTGGTTATGGCTGATTACTGTTAGCATGCTGCTAGATAAACGGCTGTCATTTTGTGGGTTTTGGCTTGGTGAGAGGCTGCAATTGGTGCTGGTGATGTTAAGGCTGAATATAGTCCTTGCCCATGGGAAACATATGACACGATTTGCAATGGTGGTGGAACCCTCCTACAAATAAATACTACATTTAGACAAGGCCCTGAGTCATGTTTAACAACATAGGGAGAACAGACAACTTCTCTACATGAAGTGGCATGTTTGGGATTAAAACCCAGAACCTCAGTGCTACTAGGCAGAAGTGCTAACCTGTTAGCCACTGTGCTGCCACACGTGGAACCCTCCTACACATAAATACACATATACTGCATTTCTTTGGACATATAGGTGCTGAAATTACATTAGTCAGGAGTTAGTCTTGATTTATTCTGTGATACTTGGTGGTTCTTGGTGTGTGAGTGTAGAATAGTGATGTTACCATCTGATTATTGGGAATTACATTTTTATTTCTGATGTTGGTACACATATCACATTTTTGGGCTCAAATTATGATCATTTGGAAATAATAAAAAAAATCACAAAATTGTCATCATCAAAATCATTTTAAATTTGCATCAGCAATGTTATTGTTTGTGATTTGTAAAGACACCTGTGTGAGTTTGGGCAAAGATTTTTGTGAGATGGACAGCAACAAATGAGAGAGACAGAAAAAAATATATTTTACCAAAACGTGAAAACATTACACATTCGGGGGGGATGTCCGGACGTGAAGGAGCAAAACGTGCTTAAGAGGAGCTCCCGTTACCCCAGCTTCAATCCGGAGCAATCCTCCCTCCTGGATGACTGGTGAGCAGCCACATCTGTCCCAACAGCTCACCCTCCCTTCCCTCTGAGCCGGTTATTGGGCTCTCTGGCCATCCCCCCTGGGACAAATCTCCTGTGAGATTAGGTCCTCACACTACTGGGGGCAATCAAACACACCATCCGCCTGTTCTGGGACACTATCACATCCTCCCTAGAGCCGCCTGAGCTGCAGGCACCATTCGGAACCCATAAAGCGTCATGCCGGACCGCATATGCTCAGGAAAGTCCGCAGCTTCAGCCTACTAAGGGACGCAGCGGCCATCTTGCTACACCCAGCGGCCAAATAATTGTTATTTTCGGGCCCCCCTACCTGCAAAACCAACCAATCCTGTTGCTATAGCCCCTTACACTACTGGCAGTGTACAGGGGTGAGTGGGGAACCCCTGTTTGATGCGCCTGACAACCAGAACTTTCACACTCTAGGCAGCCATCTTGCTCCAGCTAACTGATCTCCTCAGCCTCCGCACTCCCTCAGAGTCCATACTGAAGCGTTTTTTTATCTCCTGCTTCATAAAGGACTGTCAGCCTTCATATACAGAAGAGAAATATTAGGGGGCACATGCACAGAGCCAAAACCACCGGATATGGAAGCTTAAAGCTCTGCGCCTGAGGGAACCTTGCTGCCAGGCACAATCCTGCTCAGACTCCTGTTTCCAAAATGCAGCTCTCTATTTATTCAGTGTTTCCTCTGGTTAGAACAAGATGGTGCTGGGCAGCACCAAAACCAAACTCAAATCTAAAAACATCAAAGACGTTCTCTCCAAGCAAACAGTCAAGCTGGCGGTGGCCCCCATGTCTCAGCCCAGCACGCCGCGTTCTAACAAGAAGCTGCAGTACCCTCTTGCCTCACAGCAAGCAGACAGGGAGTCTGATTCTGACACCAACAGCACCCAAATGGCTATACATGCCAGCATGTTCGCTAAATTTGAACAGATGCTACAGAAAGCATTAAAACAAACTTCCGACCACATTACTGACAAACTAACCTGGGAAATCCGGGAACTCGGCAATAGAACAGCAGAACTTGAACTAAAGGTTGACGATCTTGATGCTCAAGCGCAAACTAGCTTTGCTGAAATTGAAAACCTTAAAGAGGAAAACCTCACCTTACAGTTACACCTGGAAGACTACGAAAACAGAGCCCGCAGATCTAATCTGCAAATTAGAGGAATCCCTGAATCTGTTGTGATCTGCAGGCCACCATGATTGCCCTGTTCCAGGAACTTCAACCAGCGATACCACCAGAATGGTTAAAAAGTCCACAGGGCTCTTGCCCCTCCCAAAGAAAAAGGCCACCCGAGACATAATTGCTAAATTCCATTACTATAAAACTAAAGAGCAGTTGCTAGCAGCAGCCAGAGGCAAATCATCTCTCTCCATCCAAGGACACTCTTATCAGATATTTACTTATTTGTCCCCAATAACAATCGCCAAACGGCGCGCCCTGAAGCCTCTCCTCCAAACGCTCCAGGAGCATCAAATCGCTTATTATTGGGGTTTCCCCTTTTCCGTGCGGTTTACTCACCTGGAAATCAAATACCTCTGCACAGCAGAAGACCTCCGTTCTGCACTGCAAGAATTGAATCTCATGGGACCCAGCCCGAGTAAGGGTTCTTCCCGTAGGCGTTCAGCTTCCCGCTCACCACAGAAAGCCACTACTTCTTCCTCGCGACAATCCCCACACAATTTCCACAAATGTGGGCGTTTTGACCCCCCACTGAATGCTCAGGAAGATGCCATGGACTGATAAGGTTTACACAAATTATATTCTCCCTCTCACCACCATATGCTATGGACTCCAAGCAGCACTGCTACCCTACCGCTGAAGAATATTGCACCCGTCTTTACCCACTGTGACTTGTTCCTGTTCCCGTTACCTTAATGTTGCTGGTTACAGCGGGTCGGGACTTCTTCAAGTTTCTACACCCCGAGCTAGGGACTACAACCATTACCTTGGTTGTTCTTCCTAGCCTTTAGATCCACCAGCCGTGAGAGGTCCCCTACCTTTTATCAACTAAGTGACTT
Source organism: Glandirana rugosa (assembly GCA_018402905.1). Lineage (NCBI taxonomy): Eukaryota > Metazoa > Chordata > Amphibia > Anura > Ranidae > Glandirana > Glandirana rugosa. The sequence continues at coordinate 218,185 of BLSH010023768.1, forward strand.
ACCTTCCCCCACATGGGACCCCCCCATCCCTTTTCTAACCTCCTGCTGGTTCGATCCTTCAAAGACTACTATCTCAAGTCACCCTATGTGACCTAACTCTAGCACAATGCCTGGTACTAGCCCTATGTCAGCTACAAAAGAGCGATCCTGTATCTTTTCTATTCTTACAGGCCTCCAGCCTATAAAGGCATCCCACAGAGGCCTTTGCAAACCTTTGAGACTACCGAGACTACCCACCGCAGGCTGCCTCCCCACTTCATTAGGCCTCGCTGCTGCGGGCGTTCCCACCAGGGTTATTGCTACTACCAGCTAGTTCTACCTTAGAACTTGATGTTTAGCCATTCATGAATGTTTGTTAACGTTACATGTTCAGATTTTGCCTCTTTAATCACTTTTATAGTGTCCGGACTTTAACTGCAATGTTCTAGGTTATAGTTGTGCCTCCTTTTTGCTACCATAGGACTTCTGCAACTTTTTATGCGGAACTCCTCAGGTAGCCCTGGAGCCTCTAGGGGTCTGCTTGTTCATCCCCTAGCACGCTCTCCAACCTTGACTGTATACAATTTTCACCTTGTACTTTATATGATGCAAAGTTTGACCCATACTCTTCTCTCTCTTCTCTACGCTATCCCCTCTCTCTTTCCTCCCTCTCTCGGATCAGTGGCTCCCCCTCAATGTACAGGACTAATTTTCCCAAACCTCATTAACCCCTGTAACCAACCATGGCCACCCTAAACCTCTGTACCCTGAATGTTTAGGGATTTAATACCCCCCACAAACGCACCAAAGCCTTTTGCTCCCTCTCAGCAGCTAAGGTTCACATTGCTTGTCTTCATGAGACTCCTTTCACAGATAAATTTACCCCCAGATATCTTAGTGCTTTATACCCCCAATTCTATTCTGCCTCTGCCACAGCCAAGTGTAGGGGGACCCTCATCGCCTTTCACCGCACCACTCCCTTCAGCTTAATCTCACAAATCAAGGATCCAGAAGGCCGCTATTTACTCATCACTGGCCACATATCAGACTCCCATCGTGTCCTACTACGCCCCAAACAAACGCCCGTCTGCCTTCTTATCACATCTCTTTTCACTGGTTGACATGCCCAAATATGGTACCATAAATTTATGCGGGCACTCTAATCAAACCATCCTTCCTTTTCTAGATAAATCCCCACCCTCTCTGTCTCAGAGCCCTATGAAACTCTCCTTCCAGCAGCTTATATCAAAACATTCTCTAGTTGATACCTGGCGCAAAATAAATCCAACAAGCAAACAGTTCACCTACTACTACCACCCGCATAAGTCCTTTTTCCCGTATAGACCACCTATTTCTTGCCACCAGCATGACCCCCAAAATAATTTCCTCAGTCATTATCCCCTTCACCTGGACTGACCACTCGGCAGTCTGCACCACCATTGCTTCTCCTCTACCCAGGACCCAAGACACAACCTGGTGCATCAATGACACTATGCTATCTCACCCCTCCCACAGCTTAACAATTGAGCTCGCCCTTAAGGAATACCTTTCCGAAAATGTCACTGACGACATCTCTGCGCTAACCTTGTGGGAAGCCCACAAACCAGTGATTTGCGGTAGGCTCATCCAATTGGCCACATCTCTCAAAAGAGAATGCAAAGCTCAATTCAATAAACTAGAATCCCAATTCTCCAAATGCCATGAAGCTTTCCAGAGTAATCCCAATCCCACCACTAGAGAGCAACTAGACCAAGCACGATTCGCTTTTGACCTTTTCCTCACCGATTCAGCTGACAAAATGATTTGTAGAAAGCGACACATCTCTTACCTTAAGGCCAATAAACCCGACACACCCTTGGCACGTATGTTACGCACCATCTGCAAACCCACTACCTCTATTAGACTCAGGACAGCACAGAATGCGTACACTAGCAACCCTGTTTGAATACTGGAAACTTTCTGAACTAATCTCTCTAAATTATACTCACGCACCCAAGACTTCGATCCTATCCAGGCCGACAACCTATTCTCTTGGATCTCCCTTCCAACCTTAACTGTTGAGCAAAGAGAATGGCTTGAAAGTCCCATTAGCGAGACGGAGGTTATCACTGCCATTAAATCGCTTAAATTACAAAAGTGACCAGGCCCCAACAGATTTTCTGCCACCTATTTTAAACAATTCTCCAACATCTTAGCTCCTATGCTCACTAATGCCTTTAATACCTTGTTGAAAGAGCAAGCATTCCGATTTGAAACACTTACGGCCATTATCTCTATGATCCCTAAACCAAATACCGATCCCTCCTCATGGTCTAACTTTTGCCCTATTTCCCTTCTCAATCTAGACGCCCGTCTAAACACTATCATCGGAGACCTCATTCATTGTGATCAAACAGGCTTTATACCTACAAGACAAGCCAGTGATAATATTAGAAGAACCCTCCTACTAGCCCATATAGCAAGACAAAGGCGTATTCCTACCTGCTTCCTCTCTTTGGACATTAGGAAAGCATTTGATTCTGTCTCCTGGTCTTACATGCAGTACACTCTTCAAAAGTGGGGCTTGGGGGGTCACTTTCTGTCCTGGGTCTCGTCACTCTATAATGGCCCTAAGGCATACATCAAATATTCAGTATACAAGTCTGCGATCCTTGATGTGCGTTGTGGCACAAGGCAGGGGTGCCCCCTTTCCCCACTTTTATTCGCTTTACTAATAAAACTGCTTGCACAGCTAATTAGATCCGACCCCAATATTAAAGGGATTGAGATAGGGGGCCATCAGCATAAAGTCTGCCTTTTCGCGGATGATATCTTGATATACTTATCTTCACCGCACATTTCAGCCCCTAATCTCCTCTCTCTACTACAAAAGTTCTCCAACATTTCTGGCCTACACATTAACTCACATAAGTCTAAAATTCTGAACATATCCTTGACCCCTCCTGAGACACAACTTACTAAGACATCTTTGCCCTTTGATTGGGCCCCCCACCAGCTACCATACCTTGGAGTACAGCTAACCGCATCCTACGAAGATCTATTTGCGGCTAATTATCTACCTTTATTAAGGAAGGTCACTAGCCTGATGTCCCAATGGTCCTCCTTACCCATTTCATGGGTTGGCAGAATCAATGTGGTTAAGATGTCTATCCTTCCTAAGTTTCTTATCTCTTCTGTACGCTCCCTATATCCATCCCAGCCTACTTCCTGCGCATCCTTCAGCGCAGGACCCTGTCTTACATATGGGGATCGATTAGACCCCGTACTCCCCAAAAGACACTTTATGCATCTAGGTACAGTGGGGGTCTCGGTGTACCCAGATTTTCATCTTACTTCCAAGTGGCACAGATCGCTCAACTTACTAAGTATCATGCGACCAAAGAAATCCCACTATGGGTAGCCATTGAATCCGCTGAAGTTGACAATATCTCCGTTGCTAACATTTTATGCCTTAGACCCGTAGATCATATTGGCCTGCTCAACCCTATCATTAAACATTCCCTTTCCGTTTGGAATAAACACAAGATTTCTCGCAACTTGCGATCGCCCCATAATCCCCTTCTCTCCTTTCTAAGAAATCCAGCCTTTCCCCCCGCTTGGGACTCCCGCAGATCCTTCAAAAACTGGACATCCTCCAACCTACTTCGAGTGCGTAACTTTATATCCAATAACTCCTTTCCCACCTTCCCTACCCTTTGTGAAGCTCACAGTTTACCCAGCTCAGAATTATTCCAATACTTACAAATAAAGAAATTCTACACACCCTCCCTTAACACTGATACACCATTGACAAATCTATCTCCTTATGAGCGAACCTGCAAATCCGATCCTCATGCCAGGGGCACTATCTCTCTACTATATCAGCTACTAATCACTGATCTGGACAACCCTATGCCCTCCTATGCAGACAAATGGGCATCTGACTTGGGACGTACGATTGACACAGCTGAATGATCTAATATTTGGTCAACTACAAACTCTTCCTCCCCCAATATACTAGCTAAGGAAACCAATATCAAGGTCATCACCCGATGGTACTTAGTACCAGCCAGACTAGCAAAATATCTCCTGTCATACCCAATAGGCTGTTTTTGAGGCTGTAATGAGCCCGTTACATACTACCACATCTGGTGGGACTGTCCCTTAGTATGGGAATTCTGGAAACAAATCTTCCTTATCGCCTTTTAAAGCCTTAGAGATGGATATTGCACCTGACCCATCGGTTGCTCTGCTCAACCTGAAACCGAGTCAATTGACTTCCTCTCAGTTTAAGCTGTTAGTCTTCCTCATGACTGCTGCCAAGCAGACAATCGCTAAGGCTTGGAAGTCCCCTGCGTTGGTTGTGACAGAGGCCAGAGGCAGAATGAATAAGCCCTTTATTCATGCTAAAATGGAAGCCATAGACAACAACAAGATACGCAAATTTGATAAGATTTGGGACCCCCTGGGTTAGAAACTGCCTACCACCTGACTTTGACAGGAATCTCTTGATGCCATAACCACCACTCACAACCATCTGCTTCCTCGGCCCCCTATTTGAAATATGAGCCACTGATCCTGGAAAGCTAGTTCTATACACCCCTTTCTTTCTCACATCTAAATATTACAGCCGCTGCCGTTTTCTTCTCTACCTCTCTACCCCACTTTTCCTCTTTCTGTCCTTTTTTTTTTCCCTTATATCCCTTCTAGCACTAGACTCAATTCAATTCCAGTTTGTCTACCCTTCTCTACACGGATTAGCATTTAAATGAGATTTCACTGTTTCAGTTTATAGTTCCTTCCAACACATCTGGTACATCTGAAATAGTGTTTCGATACATTATGTAATATTCTCAAAGCGAGCCTGTGTTCCCTCTATTTAAGTGTACAAATGACGATATTTACACTGTAGCGCCCTAGCTTCCACTGCTGCTCCCTCACCCCTGTAGCACAGAGTGATCCCAGCAGGGTGCCTCAGGGCCTGAGTGCACAGCATGTGTTTGACGCAATACCGAGGTTGCACACCTGCCATGACTGTATTGTACCCTAAGGGCTCTTTCACACTAGCGGAGCCCCTTTTGATGGGCTCTGCTGCTCAGCGAGGATCCATCCCCGCTGAGCCGGCGGATGACAGGACAGTCTCTGCACTCCGTGCAGAGACTGTCCTGTCACAGCTCCAATCTCCTCTCTGGAGAATCGGATGAACACGGATCATCTGACCGCGTTCATCCGATCTGATCCACCAGGCGGATGGAAAATAGGGTTTCCATCCGTCTGTTTTTGGCGGATCGGAGCGGATCGGGTGTCAGCGGACATGTCACCGCTGACATCTGTCGCTCCATAGAGAGCAATGGAGCGTCTGTTCAGGTTCACCTGAAAAACTGACAGGCGGACCCGAACGATCCGCCCATGTGAAAGGGGCCTAATTCACTATGGAAGTTATGTATCGCATCACCTCACCTTTTATGTACAGCTAAGCGGTATGACACTTACATACTCTGTATTGTTTCCTTTACTTTTCAATAAAAATATTGAGCAAGAAAACATTACACATTGTAGCATTCTTGAGAGAAAGATACATTTCATCTCAACATGAAAAGGATTTATTTGGGGAAGTCACAATTGTACCATTAGAATCAATGGCTGCATTGGGCTACATAACCCTCATTTTCACTCTCGAAAACGTTTTTTAGCCCAGCGCTAATGAGAGTTCTTACGATGTTACACATTACAAAAGAACGAGTTATAAAAATAACTTTTCATTTCCTTTGTTATGTCTCATACATTCACAGTATGGCGAATCGACATGTATTTTCCACTCCACTACGCTATGTATTGAAGGTATCACTTAATCCGGGGAAAGTGTACCCGCCTAGCAAGCCCAGGCGGACAGTCAAAAAGTCCACTTGGACTTGTCTGCGAGGTAACGAGAGATACCTCGCTGTCTACAGTCGCCACTGTACAGGCGACTGTGGGCTAGGC
>BLSH010023768.1:226426-238350 GCA_018402905.1 Glandirana rugosa
GACCCTAAGAATTTGTTCGATGCGAATAATATTGTGCAAAATTAAGTGAATAGTTGCAGTACCCCGCTTATTGTGCAATCCAGTTCATAGATAGCTTGCTACTGCATCGGTTCTTAATTTATTTCTTAAATCCAACAGTGACCGTGCTTGTTTATATAAAAACTCTTCCAAAAGTGCTGTGCTTCCAATGTGCCATCAAATCCACCGTGTGCAGATAATGAATAGGGTCCCTACTTACCAGACCTCATTGACTCTCTTGTCATACGACAAAGAGAAGTCAGAATGCGCTTATGGTCTGTGTCCGACCCTGGGTCCTTGAGGATGTAGCCTCTCCTTAGTGTGGCTTCATGGATATCCCGTCAATGTTTAAATGGTTTGGAGGAGAAAGAAGAACAAACCTCTCATAGCGTAGCTTGTTTAAGAATCCCAGGTTTTATTTGCCAAAATGTAACAATGTTTCCATGTATAAAAAACGACAGAAGAAAGCACATAAAAAAGGTATCCTAAACACTAAAGAATATAAGTACCTAATGCCAGCAGCCCCGAGAACACAAGTCATCTATCAGGTTCCCAAAATACATAAACACCAAACACAGCCCCCAGGGAGACCCATCATCAATGGGATTGATTCCCTGTTCTCCAGACTGGGGGAGTATCTAGATACCTATATCCAAACTTTAGCACAATCCTACCCAGCTTATCTAAGGGATAGCAAATACCTTATTGAAATACTAGAGGAACTGCCAAATGTGGACAACACCATCCTGGCCATGATAGATGTGGAATCATTGTACACAAATATCTGCCAGGATGATGCGATAAGAACAGTAAAATGGGCCCTTCAAAAATCCTAGAAAACTAGAGGTAGAACAACGGCAATTCATATTAGAGGCTCTAGAAATGGCTATGGGTAGGAATTACTTCTGGCATGATGGGGGATTCCATAGGCAACACAGGGGTGTTGCCATGGGAGCAAAGTATGCCCCTAGTTTCCTGGAAACATGAGGAAATATTTGGCAAAACAAGACCAGAGCTACATTTGTATAAACGATTTATAGATGACATAGTGGTCATATGGAAAGGTACAGCAGATGGTTTCATTAAATTTATGGAGGAGATTAACATCAATGCATACAACATAAAATTCAGAGATATGTGGGATAAGGATGAAATAAACTTTCTAGATCTGACAATCTATAAGAAATTCAACCTACTATATACAAAAATGTTTTTCAAGACAACGGATAGAAATGGGTACATACCCATACATAGTTGCCACCACCCTAATTGGCTCAAGGGAATACCAAAAGGCCAATTAACTAGAATCCGCCGTAATTGTACGGAAGGGAATGTGTTTGATCAGCAGGCCAATATAATAATAGATACATTTAGGGCCAAGGGGTATGCGCAATCAAATCTCAACCTGTTAAAAGCACAAATTAAAGATCTTGATAGGAAAGAGTTAATAGGAAACAAACCCAAAAAACAGCTGGAGTACAAACTTCCATTTATTACTCAATATAGTAAACAATATAAAGCATTAGAAGAAATAATTAAGGGGCACTGGCATATACTGCCAAGAGATAACAAGCTGACCAACATTTTACCTAACAAATCCAAGTTCATCTACCGCAGGACCGGAAACCTAAGAGACAGATTAGTCCACAACGTGCCAGATCCCCCCAAGACCCAGGGCATGTTTCTGGACCTCAAGGGTTTCTATTCATGCGGCAGATGTAAAGCATGTAAAACAGTTAAAGACAGAAAGAAAAAAGTCACCACTTTCCAATTCAATGTCACTTTGAAAAATTATGATATTAAAAAATGTATTACATGCCACAGTACACATGTCACATATCTGGTGATATGTCCCTGTGGAAAACAGTATGTAGGCCGTACCACCAGGAAACTGGCGATAAGAATACGAGAACATCTTAACAATATAAAAAAGGGGCTTAGAAACCATAGTTTATCAAATCACTTCAGGCTACATCATAACAGGGTCAACAGTCTTCTCATTTTTTGTGGGATAGACAGGGTGGACCAACACTGGAGAGGAACTAACAAACAAAGCGGTGTCTCAAAATGAGACCCGCTGGATACATGAATTGGCCAGTTTGCACCCAGAAGGTATATATATTGAAATTGATTTAAATAGTTTTCCAACTAATTATTAAGTACTGTAAATGCACTTAACTCATGGTGGTTTTGAGTCGTTTTTAGTATATTTAGAATTCAAAATAGTTAAGGTTTTTTAAAATCACAATCGTATACATTTTTATATATCATTATTAATTTTCCACTATCAATTTTTTTTTAATTTTTTAATTTTTCTTATTTTTATCTTTATTATTATTCATTTTCACACTTTATTTTTATTTATTTGTATTTGTTTTTTACTTTTATTTTATTATTTATTTTCATTTTTATTGTATTATGTATTTATTATTTTTTATATTTTTTTTTATTTTATTTGTTATTTTTATTTTTCATTTTTTTGTTAAATTTTTTTTGTTCACTTATAAATATTAAATAATAAATAAAATAGCAATTTTTATCCTCTATACATATAAAGTTAACATAACGCAACCACCCAGAGGAGGATGCTTAAACCAGATTAATTCTGACTTTTTCGTATGACAAGAGAGTCATTGAGGCCTGGTAAGTAGGGACCTTACCCTTTTATCTGCACACGGTGGATTTGATGGCACATTGGAAGCACACACTCTTGGAAGAGTTTTTATATAAACAAGCACGGTTATTTTTGGGTCTAAATACCTTACCGTAGCAAGCGCTGTCGGCACAGGATTTTAATCCCTAGTGCATATTTATACAAAAGCATCCTATACCGCACTCCTTTAGCTTGCAGGGACTGCTTTACCATATCAAATGACTTACGGAGCTTTTGGGTGTCCACCAATCTGGGATGAACATCAACTGCACGGCCTCATGGCAGGCCTCACTCAGGATCAAATCCTGGTCCCCAAAATTTAGCAGCCGACAGATAAAGGAATGAGGCAGAGCTCCAGGAGGGTCGCGGGCAGGTGACATCCTGTGAGCCCTTTCCACAGCAAAGGATGAAAAGGCCACCTGTGGGAAAAGTGTACGGAGCAGCCACTCCACATAGGCAGGTGGATCCAAGCCTTCAGATCCTTCACACAGACCTATAATCCTGAGTTTATTCTGCCAGTTACGGTTTTCCATATCCTTGGCTCTTGATTCGAGCTGTCTCACCTTCACCTGGAGGGTATGCAGTGAAGCCGAGTGATCACGAACAGTGTACTCTGTGTCACCCAGCCAGCGCTCAGCCTCCATGACGCTCTGGAGGACCTTATCAAAGTCCTGTCTAATGAGGCCTATCTCCAGCTGCATGTAGTCAATCTTAGTGGTAGGAGTGGACAAAGTAGATTGGCAGCCCGTGATAGCCTGCATGAGGGCTGCAACATTGCTCTGCTCCGTGAGAGCGGGCTCCGAGGCCTCCATCTGGGTCGCTATGCTGCTTGTCTCTATCACGTGTACAGATGTGCGCCAGAAGAATCAGGGGTGGTCCCTTGACAACGGGACTCCAAGCGGTTCCGTCTCCGGGTCATCATCTGGAGGGAGACAAGGGGAGAAGTTGTAGGTATTCCAGATTAGCTCCAGGATAGGAAAACAGGATACATTTGTGTGCCTGACAGGATGGGCACTTGCGGGATCGTGCCTGCACATGCGTATTAGCTTCTGCCCTTGAGCACCAGTAATGCCATAGCCAGCAAGTCCCTGACACTTACGTTCGCACTATCACGACTCTCTCTGGGCAACCTATACAATACCTCCATTTTCTGATGACAGTCATTGTCTCACTGGCTATACCTCTGCCAGAGACTCTGTGCAGCTAGGCACACAGCAAGGAGGTCCACACTGTCCTTCATTCCTGTGCCAACTGCCCCGAACCCTCCCAGGCATCCTGCTAAGAGAAGAGCCTCCTCCCCACCCCCTCCTGTTGCTTTCTGGGAACTGTCTTTTTTTTTTTGGATATGCCACAAATCCAGCGCCCCTCCGCCAAACTACATCTCCCTATATGCCACTCGCAGCTGTACTTTCCTTCTCTTCATGAAGTCTGGAGCTGCCAATGGGAGAAAAAAAAAGAGAAGTGGGGGCAAAGAAAGATGGCGGACAGGTGCACTGAAACCTGGAGCTCTCATTTGTTAACAGCATCAGAGTATTTAGTAAGAACAATGCGCCCGTACCTGGCTGCATTTACACGCACTGGGGATACTGCATAAAGACTGCCTGTTCGTGCCAAGGTACAAAAACCAATCTTCCTAATTGCAACCTCAAACTGACTCTGGCTTGGCAAACCATTTTCCCAGCAGAGCTATTTGGCTTTGGGATGTTTGAGGTAACAGAGATTTTGCTGATTTTGGAAATGTTTCAATATTTGATACTGAATATTGCCCTCTGCTTTCTAACTATATGACAATGCACCACTGATTGGAAAGACAGCTTCATTTACTAAAGTCCTTTGTTCTTAAAGTACACATGACATAAACCATACAGTGTCTGTACATTTCATTTGTAGTATGTAGAAATCAGAGGTTCTCTGAACCTGTCCTCTGGCCTCCTGACCAGTACAAGGATTGTGGGAAGATGTGAAGGGGATTTAGCTGCTTACTTTAGTCTGTGATGAATTCACTTGTTTGTGAGGAATACTGCAAAATGTTGGTTGGACAAGGGTAAGCAGTGTATGCAGGAGACAACAGGTATTTGAAAGGGGTGGGGGTCACTTACAATTTATGGGGAGACACTGGCTGATGGGGCTGTGCGATAGGCTGTATGGGGCGCTGTAATTTCTAATAGCAGCCCTGCTTCTGGCCCCCATGATGGAATTGGAAATAAGAACTTGCAGCGTGGAAAGTAAGAGGGAGCTTCTTGGGAGTGGATGCTCCGGTCAGCAACACTATTGATTGCCAATGCTAAAGGTTCTTATTAGACACATGTGGTTCGTTTCATTCTGAATTATTATTCGGACTAATTTTTTGATATTCAGAGATTCAGATATATCTGAATACCCAAATTACAATATAAACAATTTTTACCGAATGCTCCGAATAACTAAACTAAATTTGTCAGAATTTTGGAAATTCGGACTGAAATTCTAATCAAATTTGACATTGAACTCCAGTCAAATTCTAAATGTACACATATTGCTGAAATCAAAGACTGTGGGGTTGATTTACTAAGATTCCTGGGAAGTACTGGGTACTCTACATTTAATAGCCCCCAATTAAGAATTCAACTAGCCGAACGTGTGAATTAAAAATCACGCTACTAGCAGCGAACATGCCTTTGTAAAGTCTGAATTGGTGTTAATCGGCAATTCTGCAAGTGCAATTCTGCAAGTGGCAATTGCTACCAAGTTATATAGCACTGCACTGCAACCATGATCACATGTATGTGAAGAAAAGATTTTTATGTGACATGTGCTCTACCTCGTGTGCATCTATTGATGTGTATTGCAATTAGTATTCCTAGTTTGTTTTCCTCTTTTGCTAATGAATGCAGTTATGAATGAGTATTGCAGAGTAATGTCTGTTATTCTGTAAAGTTACATGTATTAAAAATTTACAGTTACTTATTTGTTCTATGTTTGTTTGTTTTTTTAGGTGACTATAAAGCAGTAATTATTTATGTTCATTCTTTCATCATACTACACTATTATGGAGGTCTCAGTGTAGTTAGCACAATGGCTGGGTGGTCTGCTCTGATGTCTCCAAAGCACTCATGTTATGAGTTCAAATCCCAGCCAATCTACCCCCACCTAAGGCAGCTGTGTTTATTTTTCCAGTGCACAATTAAATTATATATGTAATAAATAAACCAAAAAATGTCAACTGCCCATTAACTAGTGTGTGATGTTTGGAATACCACACCATGATATTATTGAATACTTACATACCATTGCATGCATTAGAAGAGTTAATATAATAGAATCAACCAAACTAAAGCGCATTGGCTAATAGGCCTTCACCTATTTTCAGCATATGCTGCTGAATCCAATGCAATATTTTATTAGGTGATACCCTCTGTGGGATTTGACCCCATGAGTCCTTCAAGGTAGAAGGACATACTGCTAGCCTATTGGGCTGAGCACAATCATACATAGAAAATGTTTTATTTTTTTAATTCTATACAATAATGCTTTGCAAATGAGCCATTAATATTATGGAAACAACCATGCTCATGCTGATGTGGCATTGGCTATTAGGGAAAAAAATGGAAAACACGGTGTGGGCCCCCCTGACCCCCCCCCTCCCCAAAGGCCCTGGTATGCATTTTAACCACTTCAGCCTTGGAGCCCTTTTTTACACTTGTTGTTTACAAGTTAAAATCAGTGTCATTTTTAGAAAATTACTTGGAACCCCTAAACATTATATATATTTTTTTCAAACACCCTAGAGAATAAAATGGCGGTCATTGCAATACTTTTTTTCGCACCGTATTTGTGCAGCGGTCTTATAAGCTCCATTTTTTATCTGACATGGCCGTATAGGTGGCAGATTGACAGGTATTGCTTCACTGAAGGGGATTTTTCCATCGCCAGACATCTGTGAGGCCGAAGTAGAAGCCCATCAAGAGAGCGGGGACTCCACAGCAGGGGCTCTTGATTCGAGCTGTCTCACCTTCACCTGGAGGGTATGCAGTGAAGCCGAGTGATCATGAACAGTGTCCTCTGTGTCACCCAGCCGGCGCTTGGCCTCTGTGACGCGTTGGCAGACCTTATCCTGTCTAATGAGGCCTATCTGCAGCTGCATGGTGTCAATCTTAGTGGTAGGAGTGGACAGAGTAGACTGGCAACCTATGATAGCCTGCATGAGGGCTGCAAAGTTGCTCTGCTACGTGAGAGTGGGCTCTGAGGCCTCCGTCTGGGTCGCCATGCTGCTTGTCTCTGCCACATGTACTGATGCGCCCCCCCAGAAGAATCTGGGTGGTCCCATGACACTGGGACTCCAAGCAGTTTTGTCTCTGGGTCATCATCCGCAGGGAGACAAGGGGAGAATTTGTAGATTGCCCAGATTAGCTCCAGGATAGGAAAACAGGATAAATTCCCCATGATGGTAGCAGAGCGCGAGAGTTCACGAATATTCATGCGCATTCACACATTTGTGTGCCTGACAGGGTGGGCACTTGCGGGATTGAGCATGTACATGCGTATTAGCGTCTGCCTTGTGTACCAGTAATGCCATGGCCAGCACGTCCCTGAAACTTACACTCTCACTATCACGACTCTGTCTCTGGGCAGCCTATACAATACCTCCATTTTCTGATGACAGTCACTGTCTCACTGGCTATATCTCTGCCAAAGACTCTGTGCAGCAAGGCACACAGCACGGAGGTCCACACTGTCCTTTTCACTGTCCATTCCCATGCCAACTGCCCCAAACCCTCCCAGGCATCCTGCAAGCAGAAGAGCCTCCTCCCCACGCCCTCCTCCTGTTGCTTTCTGGCAACTGTCGTTTTTTTTATGGTTATGCCATAAAACCAGCGCCCCTCCGCCAAACTACATCTCCCTATATGCAACTCGCAGCTGTACTTTCCTTCTCTTCCTGAAGTCTGGAGCTGCCAATGGGAGAAAAAAGGAAAAGTGGGGGCAAAAAAAGATGGCGGACAGGTGCGCTGAACCCTGGTGCTCTCAGTTGCATTGCAGCATCAGAGTATTTAGTAAGAACAATGCGCCAGCACCTGGCTGCATTTACAAGCACTGGGGATACTGAATAAAGACTGCCTGTACGTGCCAAGGTACAAAAACCAATCTTCCTAATTGCAACCTCAAACTGACTCTGGCTTGGCAAACCATTTTCCCAGCAGAGCTATTTGGCTTTGGGATGTTTGAGGTAACAGAGATTTTGCTGATTTTGGAAATGTTTCAATATTTGATACTGAATATTGCCCTCTGCTTTCTAACTATATGACAATGCACCACTGATTGGAAAGACAGCTTCATTTACTAAAGTCCTTTGTTCTTAAAGTACACATGACATAAACCATACAGTATCTGTACATTTCATTTGTAGTATGTAGAAATTAGAGGTTCTCTGAACCTGTCCTCTGGCCCCTGACCAGTACAAGGATTGTGGGAAGATGTGAAGGGGATTTAGCTAACTTTAGTCTGTGATGAATTCACTTGTTTGTGAGGAATACTGCAAAATGTTGGTTGGACAAGGGTAAGCAGTGTATGCAGGAGACAGCAGGTATTTGAAGGGGGGGTCACTTACAATTTATGGGGAGACACTGGCTGATGGGGCTGTGCGATAGGCTGTATGGGGCGCTGTAATTTCTAATAGCAGCCCTGCTTCTGGCCCCCATGATGGAATTGGAAATAAGAACTTGCAGCGTGGAAAGTAAGAGGGAGCTTCTTGGGAGTGGATGCTCTGGTCAGCAACACTATTGAACGCCAATGCTAAAGGTTCTTATTAGACACATGTGGTTCGTTTCATTCTGAATTATTATTCGGACTAATTTTTCGTTATTCGGAGATTCGGATATATCTGAATACCCAAATTACAATATAAACAATTTTTACCGAATGCTCCGAATAACTAAACTAAATTTGTCAGAATTTTGGAAATTCGGACTGAAATTCTAATCAAATTTGACATTGAACTCCAGTCAAATTCTAAATGTACACATATTGCTGAAATCAAAGACTGTGGGGTTGATTCCTGGGAAGTACTGGGTGCTCTACATTTAATAGCCCCCAATTAAGACTTCAACTAGCCGAACGTGTGAATTAAGAATCACGCTACTAGCAGCGAACATGCCTTTGTAAAGTCCGAATTGGTGTTAATCGGCAATTCTGCAAGTGCAATCTGCAAGTGGCAATTGCTACCAAGTTATATAGCACTGCACTGCAACCATGATCACATGTATGTGAAGAAAAGATTTTTATGTGACATGTGCTCTACCTCGTGTGCATCTATTGATGTGTATTGCAATTAGTATTCCTAGTTTGTTTTCCTCTTTTGCTAATGAATGCAGTTATGAATGAGTATTGCAGAGTAATGTCTGTTATTCTGTAAAGTTACATGTATTAAAAATTTACAGTTACATATTTGTCCTATGTTTGTTTGTTTTTTTAGGTGACTATAAAGCAGTAATTATTTATGTTCATTCTTTAATCATACTACACTGTTATGGAGGTCTCAGTATAGTTAGCACAATGGCTGGGTGGTCTGCTCTGATGTCTCCAAAGCACTCAAGTTATGAGTTCAAATCCCAGCCAACCTACCCCCCACCTAAGGCAGCTGTGTTTATTTTTCCAGTGCACAATTGAATTAAAATAAATAAACAAAAAAATGTCAACTGCCCATTAACTAGTGTGTGATGTTTGGAATTCCACACCATGATATTATTGAATACTTACATACCATTGCATGCATTAGAAGAGTTAATATAATAGAATCAACCAAACTAAAGCGCATTGGCTAATAGGCCTTCACCTATTTTCAGCATATGCTGTTGAATCCAATGCAATATTTTATTAGGTGATACCCTCTGTGGGATTTGACCCCATGAGTCCTTCAAGGTAGAAGGACATACTGCTAGCCTATTGGGCTGAGCACAATCATACATAGAAAATGTTTTATTTTTTTAATTCTATACAATAATGCTTTGCAAATGAGCCATTCATATTATGGAAACAACCATGCTCATGCTGATGTGGCATTGGCTATTAGGGAAAAAAATGGAAAAAACGGTGTGGGCCCCCCCGACCCCCCCCTCCCCAAAGGCCCTGGTATGCATTTTAACCACTTCAACCTTGGAGCCCTTTTTTACACTTGTTGTTTACAAGTTAAAATCAGATTTTTAGCTAGAAAATTACTTAGAACCCCTAAACATTATATATATTTTTTTCGAACACCATAGAGAATAAAATGGCAGTCATTGCAATACTTTTTGTCCCACCGTATTTGTGCAGCGGTCTTATAAGCTCAATTTTTTATGCGACATGGCCGTATAGGTGGCAGATTGACAGGTATTGCTTCACTGAAGGGGATTTTTCCATCGCCAGACATCTGTGAGGCCAAAGTGGAAGCCCATCGAGAGAGCGGGGACTCCACAGCAGCGGCTCTTGATTCGAGCTGTCTCACCTTCACCTGGAGGGTATGCAGGGAAGCCGAGTGATCATGAACAGTGTCCTCTGTGTCACCCAGCCGGCGCTTGGCCTCCGTGACGCGTTGGCAGACCTTACCAAAGTCCTGTTTAATGAGGCCTATCTGCTGGTCTCCGTCTGGGTCGCCATGCTGCTTGTCTCTGCCACATGTACTGATGCACTGCCAGAAGAATCAGGGTGGTCCCTTGACACTGGGACTCCAAGCGGTTCTGTCTCTGGGTCATCATCCGCAGGGAGACAAAGGGAGAATTTGTAGATAGCCCAGATTAGCTCCAGGATAGGAAAACAGGATTAATTCCCCATGATGGTAGCAGAGCACGAGAGTTCGCGAATATTCATGCGCATTCGCACATTTGTGTGCCTGACAGGGTGGGCACTTGCGGGATTGCGCATGTACATGCGTATTAGTGTCTGCCTTGAGTACCAGTAATGCCATGGCCAGCACGTCCCTGAAACTTACACTCTCACTATCACGACTCTGTCTCTGGGCAGCCTATACAATACCTCCATTTTCTGATGACAGTCACTGTCTCACTGGCTTTATCTCTGCCAAAGACTCTGTGCAGCAAGGCACACAGCACGGAGGTCCACACTGTCCTTTTCACTGTCCATTCCCATGCCAACTGCCCCAAACCCTCCCAGGCATCCTGCTAACAGAAGAGCCTCCTCCCCACCCCCTCCTCCTGTTGCTTTCTGGGAACTGTTGTTTTTTTTATGGATATGCCATAAAACCAGCGCCCCTCCGCCAAACTACATCTCCCTATATGCAACTCGCAGCTGTACTTTCCTTCTCCTCCTGAAGTCTGGAGCTGCCAATGGGAGAAAAAAAGGAAAAGTGGGGGCAAAGAAAGATGGCGGACAGGTGCGCTGAAACCTGGTGCTCTCAGTTGCATCTCAGCATCAGAGTATTTAGTAAGAACAATGCGCCAGCACCTGGCTGCATTTACAAGCACTGGGGATACTGCATAAAGACTGCCTGTTCGTGCCAAGGTACAAAAACCAATCTTCCTAATTGCAACCTCAAACTGACTCTGGCTTGGCAAACCATTTTCCCAGCAGAGCTATTTGGCTTTGGGATGTTTGAGGTAACAGAGATTTTGCTGATTTTGGAAATGTTTCAATATTTGATACTGAATATTGCCCTCTGCTTTCTAACTATATGACAATGCACCACTGATTGGAAAGACAGCTTCATTTACTAAAGTCCTTTGTTCTTAAAGTACACATGACATAAACCATACAGTATCTGTACATTTCAATTGTAGTATGTAGAAATTAGAGGTTCTCTGAACCTGTCCTCTGGCCCCTGACCAGTACAAGGATTGTGGGAAGATGTGAAGGGGATTTAGCTAACTTTAGTCTGTGATGAATTCACTTGTTTGTGAGGAATACTGCAAAATGTTGGTTGGACAAGGGTAAGCAGTGTATGCAGGAGACAGCAGGTATTTGAAGGGGGGGTCACTTACAATTTATGGGGAGACACCGGCTGATGGGGCTGTGCGATAGGCTGTATGGGGCGCTGTAATTTCTAATAGCAGCCCTGCTTCTGGCCCCCATGATGGAATTGGAAATAAGAACTTGCAGCGTGGAAAGTAAGAGGGAGCTTCTTGGGAGTGGATGCTCCGGTCAGCAACACTATTGATTGCCAATGCTAAAGGTTCTTATTAGACACATGTGGTTCGTTTCATTCTGAATTATTATTCGTAGTCGGCCACAGAGGGGTATTTAACATTCACTGGGGGGGAAGTTTATGGACGACAGAGGACGTATG
>BLSH010023768.1:238360-263400 GCA_018402905.1 Glandirana rugosa
TCAAACTCCAACGTTAATCCTTCTAACCAAAAACATGGAACCGTGCTTGTCCGTGAGAAATACGTCATAGGGGTCACGCACATTTACGTCGGTCCATACCCGCGTAACAAGAATGATTTATGAGATTACGACAATTGTTTACTCTCGAGGTCCAAAGTCGCGTGGACGGGTGGTAGAAAGAAACGGGGGTGAAGAGAAAAAAAAAGAGGGTAACCGTCGAGGTCTGAAGTACTTCTCTTCCTTTCATGTCGACGCTCACCGTATATCCCTCTACATCAAACCGCCTCCCCGTGATCAAAACACCGTATAGGTATTTTTTTTTTTTCTGTCAAGGGTCTTTCGCTGTCTTCCTCCCCCACCCCTCCTCCGAGAAGAGAATCGTCCTACGGACCCTCCCAAGCCCCGTCAACTTTCTGGGAACTGTCTTTTTTTTTTTTATGGATATGCCACAAAACTAGTGCCCCTCCGCCAAACTACATCTCCCTATATGCCACTCGCAGCTGTACTTTCCTTCTCTTCATGAAGTCTGGAGCTGCCAATGGGAGAAAAAAAAAGAGAAGTGGGGGCAAAGAAAGATGGTGGGCAGGTGCGCTGAAACCTGGAGCTCTCATTTGTTAACAGCATTAGAGTATTTAGTAAGAACAATGCGCCCATACCTGGCTGCATTTACACGCACTGGGGATACTGCATAAAGAGTGCCTGTTCGTGCCAAGGTACAAAAACCAATCTTCCTAATTGCAACCTCAAACTGACTCTGGCTTGGCAAACCATTTTCCCAGCAGAGCTATTTGGCTTTGGGATGTTTGAGTTAACAGAGATCTTGCTGATTTTGGAAATGTTTCAATATTTGATACTGAATATTGCCCTCTGCTTTCTAACTATATGACAATGCACCACTGATTGGAAAGACAGCTTCATTTACTAAAGTCCTTTGTTCTTAAAGTACACATGACATAAACCATACAGTATCTGTACATTTCAATTGTAGTATGTAGAAATCAGAGGTTCTCTGAACCTGTCCTCTGGCCCCTGACCAGTACAAGGATTGTGGGAAGATGTGAAGGGGATTTAGCTACTTACTTTAGTCTGTGATGAATTCACTTGTTTGTGAGGAATACTGCAAAATGTTGGTTGGACAAGGGTAAGCAGTGTATGCAGGAGACAGCAGGTATTTGAAGGGGGGGTCACTTACAATTTATGGGGAGACACCGGCTGATGGGGCTGTGCGATAGGCTGTATGGGGCGCTGTAATTTCTAATAGCAGCCCTGCTTCTGGCCCCCATGATGGAATTGGAAATAAGAACTTGCAGCGTGGAAAGTAAGAGGGAGCTTCTTGGGAGTGGATGCTCCAGTCAGCAACACTATTGAACGCCAATGCTAAAGGTTCTTATTAGACACATGTGGTTCGTTTCATTCTGAATTATTATTCAGACTAATTTTTTGATATTCAGAGATTCAGATATATCTGAATACCCAAATTACAATAAAAACAATTTTTACCGAATGCTCCGAATAACTAAACTAAATTTGTCAGAATTTTCTAAATTCGGACTGAAATTCTAATCAAATTTGACATTGAACTCCAGTCAAATTCTAAATGTACACATATTGCTGAAATCAAAGACTGTGGGGTTAATTCCCGGGAAGTACTGGGTGCTCTACATTTAATACCCCTCAATTAAGACTTCAACTAGCCGAACATGTGAATTAAAAATCACGCTATTAGCGGCGAACATGCCTTTGTAAAGTCCGCATTGGTATTAATCGGCAATTCTGCAAGTGCAATCTGCAAGTGGCAATTGCTACCAAGTTATATAGCACTGCACTGCAACCATGATCACATGTATGTGAAGAAAACATTTTTATGTGAGATGTGCTCTACCTCGTGTGCATCTATTGATGTGTATTGCAATTAGTATTCCTAGTTTGTTTTCCTCTTTTGCTAATGAATGCAGTTATGAATGAGTATTGCAGAGTAATGTCTGCTATTCTGTAAAGTTACATGTATTAAAAATTTACAGTTACATATTTGTTCTATGTTTGTTTGTTTTTTTAGGTGACTATAAAGCAGTAATTATTTATGTTCATTCTTTCATCATACTACACTATTATGGAGGTCTCAGTATAGTTAGCACAATGGCTGGGTGGTCTGCTCAGATGTCTCCAAAGCACTCAAGTTATGAGTTCAAATCCCAGCCAACCTACCCCCCACCTAAGGCAGCTGTGTTTATTTTTCCAGTGCACAATTTAATTAAAATAAACAAACAAAAAAATGTCAACTGCCCATTTACTAGTGTGTGATGTTTGGAATTCCACACCGTGATATTATTGAATACTTACATACCATTGCATGCATTAGAAGAGTTAATATAACAGCATCAACCAAACTAAAGTGCATTGGCTAATAGGCCTTCACCTATTTTCAGCATATGCTGCTGAATTCAATGCAATATTTTATTAGGTGATACCTTCTGTGGGATTTGACCCCATGAGTCCTTCAAGGTAGAAGGAAATACTGCTAGCCTATTGGGCTGAGCCCAATCATACATAGAAAATGTTTTATTTTTTTAATTCTATACAATAATGCTTTGCAAATGATCCATTAATATTATGGAAACAACCATGCTCATGCTGATGTGGCATTGGCTATTAGGGAAAAAACAGAAAAAACGGTGTGGGCCCCCCGCCCCCCCCCCTAAAGGGCCTGGTATGGATTTTAACCACTTCAGCCTTGGAGCCCTTTTTTTACACTTGTTGTTTACAAGTTAAAATCAGTTTCATTGCTAGAAAATTACTTGGAACACCTAAACATTACATATATATTTTTCTAACACCCTAGAGAATAAAATGGCGGTCATTGCAATACTTTTTTTCGCACCGTATTTGTGCAGCGGTCTTATAAGCTCCAATTTTTATTTGACATGGCCGTATAGGTGGCAGATTGACGGGTATTGCTTCACTGAAGGGGATTTTTCCATCGCCAGACATCTGTGAGGCCGAAGTGGAAGCCCATCGAGAGAGCGGGGACTCCACAGCAGCGGCTCTTGATTCGAGCTGTCTCACCTTCACCTGGAGGGTATGCAGTGAAGCCGAGTGATCATGAACAGTGTCCTCTGTGTCACCCAGCCGGCGCTTGGCCTCCGTGATGCGTTGGCGGACCTTACCAAAGTCCTGTCTAATGAGGCCTATCTGCTGGTCTCCGTCTGGATCGCCATGCTGCTTGTCTCTGCCACATGTACTGATGCACCGCCAGAAGAATCAGGGTGGTCCCTTGACACTGGGACTCCAAGCGGTTCTGTCTCTGGGTCATCATCCGCAGGGAGACAAAGGGCGAATTTGTAGATAGCCCAGATTAGCTCCAGGATAGGAAAACAGGATAAATTCCCCATGATGGTAGCAGAGCGCGAGAGTTCGCGAATATTCATGCACATTCGCACATTTCTGTGCCTGACAGGGTGGGCACTTGCGGGATTGCGCCTGTACATGCGTATTAGTGTCTGCCTTGAGTACCAGTAATGCCATGGCCTGCATTGGCTAATAGGCCTTCACCTATTTTCAGCATATGCTGCTGAATCCAATGCAATATTTTATTAGGTGATACCCTCTGTGGGATTTGACCCCATGAGTCATTTAAGGTAGAAGGACATACTGCTAGCCTATTAGGCTGAGCCCAATCATACATAGAAAACACCCTAGAGAATAAAATGGCGGTCATTGCAATACTTTTTTTCGCACCGTATTTTTGCAGCGGTCTTATAAGCTCCATTTTTTATCTGACATGGCCGTATAGGTGGCAGATTGACGGGTATAGTTTCACTGAAGGGGATTTTTCCATCGCCAGACATCTGTGAGGCCGAATTGGAAGCCCATCGAGAGAGCGGGGACTCCACAGCAAGGGCTCTTGATTCGAGCTGTCTCACCTTCACCTGGAGGGTATGCAGTGAAGCTGAGTGATCATGAACAGTGTCCTCTGTGTCACCCAGCCGGCGCTTGGCCTCCGTGACGCGTTGGCAGACCTTATCCTGTCTAATGAGGCCAATCTGCAGCTGCATGGTGTCAATCTTAGTGGTAGGAGTGGACAGAGTAGACTGGCAACCTATGATAGCCTGCATGAGGGCTGCAAAGTTGCTCTGCTACGTGAGAATGGGATCTGACTGAGGCCTCCGTCTGGGTCGCCATGCTGCTTGTCTTTGCCACATGTACTGATGCGCCCCCCCAGAAGAATCAGGGTGGTCCCATGACACTGGGACTCCAAGCGGTTCTGTCTCTGGGTCATCATCCGCAGGGAGACAAGGGGATAATTTGTAGATTGCCCAGATTAGCTCCAGGATAGCAAAACAGGATAAATTCCCCATGATGGTAGCAGAGCGCGAGAGTTCGCGAATATTCATGCGCATTCACACATTTGTGTGCCTGACAGGGTGGGCACTTGTGGGATTGCGCCTGTGCATGCGTATTAGCGTCTGCCTTGTGTACCAGTAATGCCATGGCCAGCACAGCCCTGAAACTTACACTCTCACTATCACGACTCTGTCTCTGGGCAGCCTATACAATACCTCCATTTTCTGATGACAGTCACTGTCTCACTGGCTATATCTCTGCCAAAGACTCTGTGCAGCAAGGCACACAGCACGGAGGTCCACACTGTCCTTTTCACTGTCCATTCCCATGCCAACTGCCCCAAACCCTCCCAGGCATCCTGCTAACAGAAGAGCCTCCTCCCCACCCCCTCCTCCTGTTGCTTTCTGGGAACTGTTGTTTTTTTTATGGTTATGCCATTAAACCAGCACCCCTCGGTCAAACTACATCTCCCTATATGCCACTCGCAGCTGTACTTTCCTTCTCTTCCTGAAGTCTTGAGCTGCCAATGGGAGAAAAAAGGAAAAGTGGGGGCAAAGAAAGATGGCGGACAGGTGCGCTGAAACCTGGAGCTCTCAGTTGCATCGCAGCATCAGAGTATTTAGTAAGAACAATGCGCCCGTACCTGGCTGCATTTACACGCACTGGGGATATTGCATAAAGACTGCCTGTTCGTGCCAAGGTACAAAAAACAATATTCCTAATTGCAACCTCAAACTGACTCTGGCTTGGCAAACCATTTTCCCAGCAGAGCTATTTGGCTTTGGGATGTTTGAGTTAACAGAGATCTTGCTGATTTTGGAAATGTTTCAATATTTGATACTGAATATTGCCCTCTGCTTTCTAACTATATGACAATGCACCACTGATTGGAAAGACAGCTTCATTTACTAAAGTCCTTTGTTCTTAAAGAACACATGACAGAAACCATACAGTGTCTGTACATTTCATTTGTAGTATGTAGAGATCAGAGGTTTTCTGAACCTGTCCTCTGGCCTCCTGACCAGTGCAAGGATTGTGGGAAGATGTGAAGGGGATTTAGCTAACTTTAGTCTGTGATGAATTCACTTGTTTGTGAGGAATACTGCAAAATGTTGGTTGGACAAGGGTAAGCAGTGTATGCAGGAGACAACAGGTATTTGAAGGGGGGGTCACTTACAATTTATGGGGAGACACTGGCTGATGGGGCTGTGCGATAGGCTGTATGGGGCGCTGTAATTTCTAATAGCAGCCCTGCTTCTGGCCCCCATGATGGAATTGTAAATAAGAACTTGCAGCGTGGAAAGTAAGAGGGAGCTTTGTGGGAGTGGATGCTCTGGTCAGTAATACTATTGAACGCCAATGCTAAAGGTTCTTATTAGACACATGTGGTTCATTTCATTCTGAATTATTATTCGGACTAATTTTTCGTTATTCGGAGATTCGGATATATCTGAATACCCAAATTACAATATAAACAAATTTTACCGAATGCTCTGAATAACAAAACTAAATTGAATTTCGGAAATTCGGACTGAAATTCGAATCAAATTTTACATCGAACTCCAGTCAAATTCTAAATGTACACATATTGCTGAAATCAAAGACTGTGGGGTTGATTTACTAAGATTCCTGGGAAGTAGTGGGTACTCTACATTTAATAGAGCCTAATTAAGCCAATTAAGACTACAACTAAGTGAACGTACAAATTAAAAATCACGCTATTAGCGGCGAATATGCCTTGTAAAGTCCAGCATTAATCTGCAATTCTGCAAATGCAATCTGCAAGTGCCAATTGCTACCAAGTTATTATATAGCACTGCACTGCAACCATGATCGGTGTATGTGAAGAAAACATTTTTATGTGAGATGTGCTCTATCTCGTGTGCATCTATTGATGTATATTGCAATTAGTATTCCTAGTTTGTTTTCCTCTTTTGCTAATGAATGCAGTTATGAATGAGTATTGCAGAGTAATGTCTGCTATTCTGTAAAGTTACATGTATTGAACATTTACAGTTACATATTTGTTCTATGTTTGTTTGTTTTAGGTGACTATAAAGCAGTAATTATTTATGTTCATTCTTTCACCATACTACACTATTAGGGAGGTCTCAGTGCTGTTAGCACAATTGCTGGGTGGTCTGCTCACATATCTCCAAAGCACTCAAGTTATGAGTTCAAATCCCAGCCAACCTACCCCCCACCTAAGGCAGCTGTGTTTATTTTTACAATGCACAATTGAATTAAAATAAACAAACAAAAAACATCAACTGCCCGTTAACTAGTGTGTGATGTTTGTAATTCCACACCATAATATTATTGAATACTTACATACCATTGCATGCATTAGAAGAGTTAATATAATCGAATCAACCAAATTAAAGTGCATTGGCTAATAGGCCTTCACCTATTTTCAGCATATGCTGCTGTATCCAATGCACTATTTTATTAGGTGATACCCTCCGTGGGATTTGAACCCATGAGTCCTTCAAGATAGAAGCACATACTGCTAGCCTATTGGGCTGAGCACAATCATACATAGAAAATATTTTATTTTTTTTAATTCTATGCATAATTCTATATGCAAATGATCCTTTAATACTATGGAAACAACCATGCTCATGCTGATGTGGCATTGGCTATTAGGGGAAAAAAATGGAAAAAACAGCGTGCCCCCCAGTCCATACCAGGCCCTTTGGGTCTGGTATGGATTTTAACCACTTCAGCCCTGGAGCCCTTTTTTACACTTGTTGTTTACAAGTTAAAATCAGTTTTTTTTTTGCTAGAAAATTACTTAGAACCCCTAAACATTATATATATATATATATATATATATTTTCATTACAATACTTTTTATCGCATTGAATTTGCGCAGCCGTCTTATAAGCACCATTTTTAAACAAAAATTCAATTGTTAAGTTAAAAAATACAAAAAAAAAACAGTAAAGTTAGCCCATTTTTTTTCTATATTGTGAAAGATAATGTTACAGTGAGTAAATTGATAACAACATGTCATGTTTCAAAATTGCACCCACTCGTGGAATGGCGACAAACTTTGGCACTTAAAAATCTCCCTCGACAACGGTTAAAATTTTTTACAGGTTACGTGTTTAGAGTTACAGAGGAGGTCTAATGCTAAAATTATTGCTCTTGCTCTAACGGTCGCGGCAATACCTCACATGTATGATTTGAACACCATTTTCATATGTGGGCACGACTTACGTATGCGCTTTCTTTGTTGCGCGAACTCGCTGGGATGGTGGCTCTTTAAATTTTTTTTTTATATATTTTTTTTTTTAGCAATGTTCCTTTTAAAAGAAAAATCTGAACACTTTTATTGCTGTCACTAGGAATTTAAACATCCCTTGTGACAGTAATATGTGGTGACAGGTACCCTTTATTGAGGA
This sequence comes from Glandirana rugosa, assembly GCA_018402905.1. NCBI lineage: Eukaryota > Metazoa > Chordata > Amphibia > Anura > Ranidae > Glandirana > Glandirana rugosa. The sequence continues at coordinate 246,109 of BLSH010023768.1, forward strand.
ATCTGGGGTCTAAAAGACCCCCAATCCCTCCTTTGCACTTAAAAGTATTCAGATCGCCAAAAAAGGCGATTCTGAATACTGTCTTTTTTTAAAATCGGCGTTATAGGCCGCCGAGTAAACCGGAAGTGATGTTGTGACGTCGCTTCTGGAATTTCACAAAGGAGACCCGATTGAAGCCAATTCCGGCTTCCATCCAGGCTCCACACAGCTGGCGGACGCGCCGAATGAATGTTCCGGTCTCCCGGTGAAACGGGAGGCCGGGGAAAAGAGGCCAAGTGGCTCCAGAGCCCAATTGGCCATTATCACCGGATAGCCAATCGCATGGTCTAAAAAATTATACCAAGATATAGCCTGTAGCTGCAGGTTATACCCCAATACTTCCACTTCTCCCCACTGCCGTTTATAAATGGCGATTTGTGTTTAGTGGTTAAGTGGAACTCAGCATCAAAATTTGTAAATAAATTGGCGTGGGGTCCCCCCAAAATCCATATCCGAGCATGCAGCCTGGAGGTGAGGATGGGTGGAGATGAGCGAGCGCCCCCCTGAACCATACCAGGCCACATGCCCTCAGGATGAGGAGGGTGCTTTGAGGTGCCCTTCCCAGCAACTCTGGCAGGTGGGGTTGTCAGGGTCTGTGGGCGGGGGGCTTATCGTAATCTGGAAGCCCCCTTTAACAAGGGGCCCCCAGATCCCGCCCCCCCCCATGTGAATGGGTATCGAGTACATTTTACCTCTACCCATTCACCCAAAAAGTGTCAAAAATTACAAACCACAAGAGGCAGTTTTTGACAAATGCTTTATTCAAAAAAGAAAAAAGTGTCCCGCGATGTACATCCATCGTCAATCACGGCGGCCGACGGACCATCGAGGTGATGGACGATGGATGTACATTGCTGGACACTTTTTTTATTTTTATTTTTTGAATAAAGAATTTGTCAAAAACTGTCTCTTGTGGTTTGTATTTTTTTACACTTTTTGGGTGACTGGATAGGGGTTCAATGTACCTGATACCCATTCACAAGAAGGGGACGGAATCTAGGGGCCCCTTTTTAAAGCCCGCAGGCCCCTACAATCACCATCCAGAGTTGTCGGGAAGAGGCCCTTGTCCCCATCAACATGGGGCAAGGTGCTTTGTGGTATGTGGCCTGGTATGGTTCAGGAGGGGGGCGCTCGCCCCCCCCCCCAATCCTGACCTCCAGACTCAGATAAAGGTCTGGTATGGATTTGGGGGGACCCCACACCAATTATTTAAAAAATATGGGCGTGGAGTTCCCCTTAAAATCCATGCCGGACCCAAAGGGCCTGGAATCGATTTTGAGGGGACCCCACGCCAAATTTTGGTTAAAAAATTGTCTTTGGGGTATCTTTTCTTAATTTGGTGCTTAGAGAGAATTCACATTTAGTTGACATATTTCATAGCTTACCTAGTCCACAAAAGAATTAGTAGAGCCCTGAAATTCAGCATTGGAGCAGGGATTTTTTTCTTACCCCCCCCCCCCCCATTATACTTTCTACTCAATGACTTGCATGTGTGAACAACCAAATACTTCTTTTTACTTTTATGTGATCAAAAGTTCTCGCCCCAAACCCCAAAAAAGTTACATGCCAGGGATAGAAATCAAGCTAATAACAAGCACGACAAACCTTTGTGGTGATCAAAAGTCCTCACCTCAAACCCCTAAAAAGTTACATGGCAGGACTATGATTTGCAAAAACAGACAAAATTTATACAAAAGCCAAAAAGACAGCGTACAACCTACATTGACACACACAGGACGAATGAATTAGCAGGACGTTTCCTTTTCATCTAAACCATTACATAGCAGTTGTAAGTCTAACATGTGAGATTTAGAAGCAATCATCAAACCACAGCCTTAGTGGGGTGTGGGTTGGAAATTATGCATACCCCCCAAAAAACAAAAAACATATCTATTTGTCCTCTTGTACATAGCTATTTGTAACCCAATATACACAGTGCAAATAAAGATTCTGGCCTCTCTCAGGCCAAACACCCACCACAAATGCAGGCCTTTAAATAACCTAACTAAGATTGCTAGCACACCTCCACCCACCCAGTAAAGTACACACCCACCAGTGTAATTGTTTCTGTCTCTTGAGGTAGGCCTCAAGTGCTCACACCTGATCATCAGGAATACACACTGTTTACAAATATATATGCCTCAGCATATATATCTGTGCAAGGTAAACCTCACAATAACAAATGGCCAAAGCTTTGGCCGTGATCAGTGTTCACAAAGATCATCAAATCAAACTTATACGTTGTTGGTTATGCGGAGGTTCCAAAACGGGAAATTACAACTTTGTGAGGGCTGCTTCACACAAATTGGTGACAAAGCGCATTCGTCATTCACCATTAGCATACAACATTAAAATATGTGTGCAGGATCGCACCAGACTTATACATCCATATCTGGCCCAAAACACCCCAGTTCTAGATTTGGTGCAAACCCACACTGGCATGACTTATAATGTTATTTCTTGGGGTTCCATTATGTGAAACTCATCAAAAATGTAATCACTGGTGAAAAAGAGACTTTAACACCACAACAGAGGAAGAACATGCAAACCTCTAGCCAGGTAGCGGGATTGGGATTCGAACCAAGAACCTCAGTGCTTCTAGGTAGAAGTGCTAACCTGTTAGCCACTGTGCTGCCATATGTTTGTAGGCTGATACTCTGTGGTGTGAAAGAGTCCTAAGTCCCAGGGGTGCAAGAAGTTAATCAATGTAGATGTACTCTGGAAGGCCAAAGAGCCAGTGAAAAACCTGTTTCTGGCATATACCATCTGTTTTGAAGGCTGGTTATGGCTGATTACTGTTAGCATGCTGCTAGATAAACAGCTGTCATTTTGTGGGTTTTGGCTTGGTAAGAGGCTACAATTAGTGCTGGTGGGGAAATGTTGATTATAGGACTGGCTGATTATAGTTCTTGCCAATGGGAAACATATGATACTATTGCAATGGTGGTGGAACCCTCCCACACATAAATACTACATTTAGACATAATTTAGGTAAGGCCCTGAGTTATGTTTAACAACATAGGGAGAACAGACAACTTTTCTACATGAAGTGGCATGCTTGGGATTCGAACCAAAAACCTCAGTGTTGCTAGGCAGAAGTGCTGATCTGTTAGCCACTGTGCTGCCACATGTGGGACCCTCCTACACATAAATACACATATACTGCATTTCTTTGGACATATAGGTGGTGGAATTATGCTAGTCAGGAGTTATTCTTCTTGATTTATTCTGTGATATTTGGTGTTTCTTGGTGCGTGAGTGTAGAATAGTGATGTTACCCTCTAATTATTGGGAATTACATTTTTATTTCTGATGTTGGTACACATATCACATTTTTGGGCTCAAATTATGATCATTTGGAAATAATAAAAAAACACACAAAATTGTGACTCATTTTAAATTTGCATCAGCAATGCCATTGTTTGTGATTTGTAAAGACACCTGTGTGAGTTTGGGTAAATATTTTTGTTAGATGGACAAGTGAGAGAGACAGGGAAAAATATATTTTACCAAAACATGAAAACATTACACATTCTAGCATTCTTAAAAACAAAATAGATGAAGAAGCAGCAACATTGTTGCAAGGACAATTTATGTGGGAGAAAGATAAAATTAATCTCAACATGAAAAGGATTTATTTGGGGAAGTTACAATTGTACTATTAGAATCAATGGCTGAAACTTGCATTGGGCTACATAACTCTCATTTTCACTCTCAAAAACATTTTTTAGCCCAACGCTAATTTTGGTATTTACTATACCACCCTGCAAAAAAGGAATGGGAGTAAAAATGAGAGTAGTTTGCACGTCTGAGCATGCTCAGTTGTGCTGGCACATTGTTTTAAATAGAGGAGAAATGTATCTCTTCTCAGACTTTTAAAGATATTTCAGTGTATATATCACTTTTTAATGCAGTTTAAAAGCAGATTATCTTTAAACAATATAACACATATTTCAGTACCATTTAGGCGACCGTATCATGCTCTAAATATTATTTCCATGTGCAAATCTCCAGGCCCTAACAAGAGTAAGGGTTTGGGCGCTATCTGTTGTCTGGGCACTATAGTGAATTTGATTTTGGGAGTATTTTTCCCCAGCACTATAGTGAATTCTATTTGGCTAACTAGCATGATTTGGCTATTTTGAAAGCTAATTAGCACGTGATCCCATATTCGCGCTATAGTGAATTACCCCCTGTGTGTGTTATTAGAGTACTATTTTGAAATAATGCTGTTTTAGTTACATCAAAGGTTAGTTAGAGTCATTGTAATCATTTGATGAAGATTTTTTGTTCACTTTGCCACATTCAAATCGAAAAAATCGAAAGTTCTCGATTCGACCGATTTAAAATTTATCGTATCGAACGTTTTGAATTGAAAAAAAACCTGTGAATTTGAAGAAATTCAAAAAATTCCGAATACGAACTCCGAATACGAATTCCGCATACGAATTCCAAATACGAATCCCGAATACGAATTGAACGAATTAACCGAATTTAACAAAACTAAATAACTAGATTAACAAATCGAAACTAAGGAAAATGTCTACTTCTTATTAAGCATTGCTAGGATTATCATTGTGCATTGATGGGAATTATTATTGTTTGCCCTGACAATGCTTGGGATTATTGCTTGCCCTGAAATTTGCAAATTGCTCCTGGGTGTTAGCATTGCTGACCCTGACTCTTTGTTGGTGGCTAAAAGAGAAGTATGGGTTTGGGGATTTTTTTCCCATTATACTCACCTAGATGGATGCAGCATCGGTCCAATGCTGCATCTGTCCCCCTGCATCTGTACACTGAGAATCGAGGCACCGAACACCGTTGATGACTTGGTTCTCTCTTATCCCCGAGCGGAGAGCTGCTGGCTGTCAATCAGCAGCTCTACTCTCTGCTCCTCCCCGCTCACTGGAGTGCTGAGCTATGGAGGGGTGAGGATCGGCCATCTCAGGCTCTCAGTGACTTGCTGAGAAGGCTGTCGGTCTAGGCACCTGACGGACTCTTGAAGTCGGAATGACGCTGTGCCTGGTCTGACTCCTGTAACGTCAGCTGAGAGCGGACTCTAGTCCGCTCTCTGTTGAAAGCGGGTCACAGGAGCGCAATACGAATTGCACTCCTGTGACCCACAGGAGAAGTATGGCCAAACGAGCCCAGGCCATACTTCTCCTTTTAACATTATTTGCTCTGACACTTGGTAGATGTAATTGTTAGAGGTTATTGCTGAATCTGACACATAATGGGGTTATCACTGCTGGACCTGGCACTTGCTAGGGGATATCATTGCTGGCCCTGACACTTGTTGGGGGTTAACATTATTTGCCATGACATTTGGTGGACGTAATTGCTTTAGCTTATTGCTGAACCGGACACATAATGGGGTTATCATTGCTTGTCCTGACACTTGTTTGGGATTATCATTGCTGGCCCTGACACTTGTTGGGGGTTAGAGGGTTATCATTGCTGGTCCTGACACTTGCTGGGGGTTTGGGGCTTATTGTTGGCCCTGACACTTGCTGGGGGTTAGGGGGTTATTATTGCTGGCCCTGACACTTGCTTAGGATTATTATTGTTGGACTTGACACATGCCAGGAATTATTGCTGGCCCTGACCTATTCAGGGGTTATCACTGCACCACTGACACCAACATTGCGGCTTATTTTACTTTGATAATCACTTCAATTTACCTCAAGGTCCCAGTTCTAAACCTTAGCAAAGCAAAGGGGAAAGGTCATACACTATGAAGCAATGCCCAGTTTGACCATAACCACAAGCCGGTGGCAGGTGGCATGCTGTGCACACCACGTTTCTTTTTTCAATCCCCTGAAGGTTCTATTTCTAAATTTGTTGAAATGTCGACATCTATGATTCATTTTTAAGCTCACTGACACCAATTACAAGGCTGATTTTTGCACACGCTGACCAGCAATGTAGGAAACACTGTTACATGTGCAGTACCTCCCCCAAAAAATACAATTGTTTGGTGCCAGCTTTAGGAAAATGGCAGGTTCCTGTTACATTTTTTTAAGGCAAATCACAGGTCATACTCATTCTGTATGTATAAAATATTTTATTGTACATTTATATTTAATACAAATTAGATGAACACTTAATTACACTGGAATAGGCATTTTTATTTAATATTCTAAAATCTTACACCAGTCTGAGTGTCCCTGTTATTAACATCCCAAAAACATCAGAAAATCTATGACAACATTCCTTAAAGTGTGACGGAAAAACAATAGGTCAGTAAATAGAAGGCTTGTAGTAAGCATGGCTATTGATGGTTGAATTTGCCCAGGTTTAATTTGCCAAAGTTTTGGAAAATCTTGTTCAAAATTTGGTGAACCCAAACTTAGAGGCATATGACATTGTAGTCTATGGCAAGGGCAAGTCATGTTGTTGATTTTTGGCCACTTTTATGGCTTATAGAGTAATGTAAAAAAAAGGCATGGGAAGATGGGCACTGCCATGGGGGACAAAATCATTTTAGAAAAATACTGTACAGCGATGAGAGGGTCTTTGTATGTGGCTCTGAGGACAAGATTGAAAATACACAAATTCTTTAAATAGCGTATTTAGGGATGCCTTAAAGCAGTGGTCTCCAAACTGCGGCCTGGGGGCCAGATGTGGTCCTTTGCTTGCTTTTATTTGGCCTTTGGGGCATTATTCTCGCCACTGTCAGCAACAGTGGGGCTTAGTTCCTGCCACTGACCCCAACGGTGGGACACTACTCCCTTCACTGACACCAACGATGTTATACTATCACACCCGCTGGCACCAATGATGGCACACTATTCCTCCCACTGATAGCAATGGTGGGGCACTAGTCCTCCCACTGACACCAATGATGGGGCACTATTCCTCCCACTGATACCAATGATGGGACACTATTCCTCCCAATGATACGAATGATGGGGTACTATTCCTGCTACTGATACCAGTGATGGGGCACTATTCCTCCCACTGATACCAATGATGGGGCACTATTCCTCCCACTGACACAAAAAATGGGTCACCATTCCTCCCACTGATACCAATGATGGGGCACTATTTCTCCCATTGATACAATGATGGGGCACTAATCCTCCCACTGATACCAATGATGGGGCACTAATCCTACCACTGCTACCAATGATGGGACACTATTCCTGCCACTGATAGAAATGATGGGGCACTATTCCTCCCACTGACACCAAAAATGGGGCACCATTCCTCCCACTGATACCAATGATGGGGCACAATTCCTCCCACTGATACCAATGATGGGGCACTATTCCTCCCACTGATACCAATGATGAGGAACTAATTGTCCCACTGATACCAATGAAGGGACACTAATCCTCCCATTGATACCAATGATGGGGCACTAATCCTCCCACTGATACCAATGATTGGTCACTATACCTCCCACTGACACCAAAAATGGGGCACCATTCCTCCCACTGATACCAATGATGGGGCACCATTCCTCCCACTGATACCAATTATGGGGCACTATTGCTCCCACTGACTCCAATGATGGGACACTATTCCTCCCACTGACACCAATGATGAGGCGCCATTCCTCCCATTGACTCCATCGCTCCAGGACATTTTCTACTCCCACTGGCCACAGTCCCCCCAAAACTCTTTTTTTTTAGTTTTGGATAGAGTGGAAAGTGCTGTCTGTGTCTCCATTAGAGAGATTCACCTTTTTTAATTGTCCTGTTTACCATTATCACTGAGGCTGAAAGAAAGTTCGAAATTTTGGGTTGTCCCCAGAAGAGCAATAGAGGGGAAACCTTGCAACGAGGACACTACTTCTGGTCCAACCAGGGATTTCCTCACTTTTAAGAAATTTCCTCTCCTTTCCTGTTGTGGCTATGGGGCAGGATGTGAAGGAAAATCTCCCCTTATGAGACACAGAGGGCAAAAGAAAGCTAACAGGGATAATAACCCTCCTTTACTCTATCAAAAAAATGCATTTAGTTCTAGTTTAAAGCTGTAGGTGGTGTAACAGAACAGTACAATTTTTACAGCCAGTCTCAGTGACAGCATACACTGGCAGCACGTATTTGGCTGTGGAATTGTGTTGATTGTTTTACAATTAGTTTGGCTGACATACAGCAACAGCATCCCAATCTGAATCCGTTCAGTTTGAAAAAAATTATACCTTCATGTAGTTTTAGCAGCAACACACGCCGTTTTACTCAACATTAATAGATCTAGCTTAACCGGCAGATAGAAAATGGCCAGTAATTCACTGTGTCCATGTTTTTGCTAATGGAAAACCTCTCTGCCACTGGCCAATTTCTATCAAGAAAAGTCTGTGCTATCAAGACTGCAAATGATACAGCAGTGTAACATTTGTCAGCAGCAGGATATTTTTAATGGGGAAGAATTGGCTGGAGACAAAAAGTACAGGCAGGGATTTTACTACAAGAGACCACAGATAATACAGCGGGGTAAAATTGGCCAGCAGCAAGACCATTTTGAATAGCAAAGTTAGGCCCAAATTTACTAGAGACAAAAGGCACAGGCTGAGGTGCTACTACAAAAACTAAGACACTTCAAAGGATACAGCAGCAGGATAGTTTTTATCAGGGATAATAGGCCTAACCAGTATATGCCTAACTCTTTAATCTATGGGAATAGGAGGTTAATACAAGTGATATAATGTGAGATGGTTTAAAGCGATACTGCAGTCTAATTTGATTTAATTTAAAAATAACAAACATGTTATACTTACCTGCTCTGTGCAGTGGTTTTGCACAGAGCAGCCCAGATCCTCCTCTTCTTAGGTCGCTCACTGGTGCTCCTGGCCCCTCCCTCCTGCTGAGTGCCCCCACAGCAAGCAGCTTGCTATGGGGCACCTGAGCTGAGCTGCTGCTCTGTGTGTCCATTCAGACACGCAGCCAAGGTTCAGCCCCGCATTCTCTCGCCTCATTGGCTCACTGACTTTGATTGACAGCATCAGGAGCCAATGCCACCCCGCTGCTGTCTCAGCCAATGAGGAGGGAGAACAAAATGCAGATCAAGCAGCAGATGGTCATTAACAAGGGAATGCTAACTCTTGAGCACCCTAAACTAAAGAAAAGGCCCTATCAACATATAATAGAAAAAAAACTACAATAGCAATGAAAACCTCAAAATAAGTAAAAAAAGAAGCAAAAGCCTACTTTTTTTTAAAAAGGGATGCCTTACAGAAAATCTAAAATGAAATGCCCTATTAACATGAATTAAATACAATAAACCCCAAAGCAAATGAAGACCCCAGAATACCACCCACCAAAACTAATTTTTTTAAAAGAAAGGCCATGCAACAAAAAAGTTTGCTATGTACGGGACAGCAGCTGAAAGCCATTAACCTCCAATCAACCACAAATGAAGATGGAGGACAAAAAGACGGCAAGGAGGTTGATTGCCCAAAGAGCTAACAATCAGAATAAAAGTACCGTTTCCTAACACTCTGTAATCTCTCTATGCAGATTTTTTAGCTTTCCCCCCTTTTCTTTCCGCACAACAGCTTCCAATACACTGACACTGTGGGAAAGATTTACTAAAATGGGAACACTCAGAATCTGGAGCAGCTGTGCTTGGTAGCCAATCAGCTTCTAACTTCAGCTTGTTCAATTAAGCTTTGTAACCTGCAAGCTGATTGGTTTCTAAGCAGGACTGCACCGGATATTAAACTCTTCAGTTTTATTAAATAATTCCCTATGGCTGCTCATGCCCTTCCCTTTTTTCTATAATGAGAGATCTGGCTTACCTAAAAGCCACTTTATTGACCCTTCTAAGTCTGCTGGCCATAGTTCAAAGTCCATGAAATGCATTATGTTTTTAAAAAAATTCTTCCAGGGGAATCTGTAATAACTTAGCATACATTTTCCAAACTGGTCCCCTTTACATACAGTGCCCCTAGCAACCACAACCTCCTCCATCACTGCAGTCTGCCCCCCTCCCCCTCCCTTTCCTCTCTAACAGCACACATTGCTACTCTCTGCCTCGCCTGCACAGGACGCCTAGCTTTGGCAGGGCAGAAGCTGTGATAAATCCATGTGTCCTCTCCCGGCTACCTTGCGCGCCCACCCAACAATGTCATCCTATCATCAGGGCAGGGGGTGGGAGGAGCTCTCCATTCTGATCTGCAGCTCCTCCTGTCTCCTGGCCTACTGATAGGATGACATCGTCAGCCAGGCGCGATACCGTGACAGGACACAGGGGCATGGCCACACAGCAGGATGTGAGTGGTGACCGAGTTCTGCCATAGTCCTGTGCAGACCGCGGTCATCATTCACCTCCTGCTGGGTGGCCTGGCCACCAACAGGCTACGGACCGGCACCAGTCTGCGGGACCCCTGATCTAAGGCATGGCTGCCTCTGACTACTAGCTGCCAGATTAGACCAGAAATTTGGTAATGTCACTAATATGCTGCCCACTGTATTTCCTTGCTGGAGAGGAAGATGTACCTGAGGACCTGCAGTGCAAGGATCTCCCTGCTTCTGTTTTGTCCATTCTGTGGCTCTGTGATACCTCCACTCTCCTGCTGCTTCTTGATTACTATCTGACTAGTCAAGAGATCACTAGTCATCAGCAGGCAGCTTTGAAGTGAGGAAACAAATCCCTGCTACTCTGCCAAGACGGCCACCTCCTCACAAAAACACAGGGACAGATTACCTACAGCTGTAGACTTCAAACCGTGGCCCGGGGGCCAGATGCTGCCTCTTTGCCTGCTTTTATCTTGCCCTTTTGTCATTCTTTCATCCACTGATTCCAAAAAATGGGGCATAACCCCCCCCCCCCCCACTGGCAATTTCCCCAATGACACCAATGGCGGGGCACAATTTCTCCCAATGACACAAACAATGGGGCACAATTTCTTTGAATGACACCAGAATGACACTAGAAAGTTTGGAGACCACTGAGCTATAGGAAGCCTATAGGTAATTCTGGTGACTAGTCCTTTAACCTGTGCTTGTCTTTGTTTTGGTCACAGCTCCCACAGCACAGGCCCTCTTTAAAGGCCACCACAGAAACATGTATTGCCATGAACAGATTACTTTTTTCCAGAAAAATTGGAAAGGATCTCTCTAGAAAGCCTTGTGTAATTCAAGTATGTTACTGGATACAAAAAAAACAGCAACTACACTAAAAAAGTACAATGTAACACTCACCTATGCCTCTAAACCTGCTCCATCAGCCATTGAAAAACAAGGGACCCTCTTGTTGTGAAGATCACTTCACTATCTAACCAACTTCTTTTTGGAAAACACAATAAAGATTCATCACAGATATATAAAACTGAGTGTCAGTAAATTTTCCATATATTAATTTCTAATGGTCATTATGTAATTAAAAAAAATTGTAAGCAAAGCAAACTATCTGCTAATACACTTTCTGGATATATGACAGATGTAATCCTTTTGGCTGGCAAGTTCAATATGGAGGAACATGGGTGAACGGTATATGACCCCTGCCCCACACGTTCCTCGTTGGATGTTCGCCATCTGTCATCATGATTTTGCCAAGAAAATTGATGTAACCATTCATTCCAGGACCGGCAGAATTACTGTGGAGGAATCTGGATGGTGTCCCTGAGCAGAGGGCCAAATCTGTACAATAAAATGTTGACGGATTTCACTTTAAGAAGCTTACCATGGAGTCTTTGTGTTCAGTCCATAAACTGATGTCTTCTCGAAAAACCTTGATGTCACAGCCAAACCGGAGCTCTACTAAAATGTACTTGCACAGATACATATAAACTGGACATCCTTTGCATTTCAATGTAAATAACTAAATATCTATTCCCTGGGTAAGAGGGGTTTGGCCCATTTTTCAGGAGCAGAAAGAGGTCTTGTTGAATTACATGTGGACATTAAAGACGAGATGAGATGAGTTTTTTGGCATCAAGCCACATTAACAGACGGCAAAATGATTAAAGATTTCAGGAAAAACACTGTCTCCTTAAAGTTTGGTAAGTGCAGTGATGCGTTGACACATGGTGGCTGAAAATGAAGACGGACCAATGATGAAAAGTGAACCTTGAGATGAGTGGGCATGACACAGCGGCACATTATGGCAGAAATGTACATTCACTACAGTAAAGTCTTAGAGCTGATATCTAATGCTAGACGTAGGCGTTCTTTCCATATTTAGAGATACTGTTACTTGACTCATATCGCGGGAGAACAGTTTGCGGTGCGGGCTTCGCTGATGAAGCTGTGTTTGGAGCGCGGTAATTATAGGAGTACCCTCTGTAAAATAAATGAAATAATCAAAAATGAAACATTCATTCATTTAATGCCATATACATTGCATATACAATACATATAACAGCCCAGTGCTTACACTAACCGCTTGCTTACTGCTGGGCACTTTTACCCCCACTGATGAGGCAGCAATGGTGGGCACTGATGATGAGACACTAAAGAGGCTGCACTGATAGACGGTGCTGATGGGTAATAATAGGCTGCACTGATGGGCACTGATAAGTGGCACTGATGGTCACTGATAGCTACTGGTAGGTGGCACTGATAGGTGACACTGATGATGAGGCACTGATAGGCAGCACTGATGAGCACTGATTGGCAGCACTGGTGGGCACTGACTGGCAGCACTGGTGGGCAGTGTTGGGACTGCTATAATAATCGGAACACTGATAATCAGTGCCGATGTCCCTTTAACACAAGTCGGTTATCAGCTCTCTTCTTCTCTCCTCAAGCTTACAGCCGATAACCGGCTTGTGTTTACATCCTGTGATCAGCTGTCACTGGGCACAGCTGATCATGTGGTAAAGGGCTGCTGTGATTGGCCCTTTACCAGGACCTGGGATCAGCTGAGTCTGAAGGACTCAGTGATTACAGAGCGCACCGCCCGCATGCCGTAGGCGGCACATAGGCAGTGCGATCACGGGAGGACTGTGTTTTTTTATTGATGTTTTTTCATTTCACAGTTCAAAGCAGACAACCTAATGTATTCAGTGTTACTCAAACCAAGCAGTTTCTTTGGGAATGTAACACGCAATTTTCGATATTATACCACTCTTTATATCTAATCCCCCCCCCCCCCCCTTTCCCTGTATGGCTATGCTTCTGGGAAGGTCTTCAATAAGATTTTGGAGTGTCTGTTGGAATTTGATAAGTGTTCCATATGTTTTAATTAACAAACCTTCACCAGAGCTATTTCCTCTAACCCACTTTTGGCTTCTATGCATACTCAAGTCATTAAACTGCTTAACGTGCGTAGCGCTGCCCCCTAGCGGCCTTTGGTTTTAGCTGCTTCTTCCACAAAAGTGCAGAGGCTGCCTGTCCACCCAAACAACAGTTCATTAACTCCGGCTCCAAAAAACAGTCTGGGGGTTGTCTTTTTTGTAATTTATTGCTTGTAAAACAGGTAATAGGAGAGGGATTAGGGCATGGAATACTCCAAAATGTTTAGTAGCTAGCCATGGGAGGACAATTCTCTTCCTGCATAAATGTGAATGATAGACACACCTGAGGACCATGAGGTATGTCTCTGAGCGTCTAAGGCTCCACAGCTGAGGACCATGAGGTATGTCTCTGAGCGTCTAAGGCTCCACAGCTGAGGACCACAAGGCATGTCTCTGAGTGTCTAAGGCTCAACAGCTTATGACCAAGAAGCAAGTCTTCGGCATCTGGTTACCTTGCGCATATGCACAACTGCTGATAACCAGTGAAGTCTCCAGGAATCAGTATAGGGTCTTTACTCACAAGTCCTCAGGACAGCTGCCCCCATCTAGCTTCCTCCAGAGACAGCCCAGTGAGTAAGACAGTCTTTTTCAAGACCAGATCCTTTGTGGTGAAGTCTTTCAGTCAGTCTCTATACAGCTCCATCCAGGCCCACAGCCCTGACATCACTGAGGCCTCCAGCACAGCTATACAACCGATGGCCTGCCTGAAAGAAGCAGCCCAACAGGCCTTAGATTCTCCCTGAGGAGAAGGAACCCAGCTCACCAACCCTCCAGACTATTTATCATCTCTCCGGCCACCTACTGGACATTCTTGATTGGATGAAGTATGATAGATATTCAGTCTAGTCATTTGAATCTCCCACCCTAAGCTCTGGAAACTTCTTCCAGAGGCAAGGGTAAGCAATCAAACTCCCAACCTGTGAAACCCTGAACAGACTAGGATGAACAATCACTGATCCCTTGATTACAGAAAGAACAAAAAACAAAATTTGCGTAGCAACCTATGTGACGGGTGCTACACATGAAAATTATTGGTTGGAGGAACGTAGGAATCATCCCAATGTATACCTGGAAACCTTTAACAGTTTAGTGAGGTAGCAACTCAGCCTCAACCCAATATGTTGCTACAGCCTTCTAGCAGATCAGCCATTGCAGTGAACTATAGGAAATGTTGACTCTTTATAAATAGATGTTTATAATGATATTAAAATGGATACCTACTTTTTGGCTTTGGCCACCTGAGTTTTATATGAGCAGCACATGAGTGACCCACCAACCACATCTAGAAGAGCTCCACACCAGCCCAGGTAAAGAGCTGGGCCGATTTCATACCTAGTGAAGAAAGAATTGAGAAGTCGTATTTGTCACTGCAATTGGTGTTTCATAGTTGTATTCCACCATTAATATTTAGCTATGGGAATCCATACGTACTTGGTTCCTGGATACAGTGGGTTGAAGAATTCCTTGGTGATATTGAATGCGTACCAAGAGACAGAAATTCCAGCACAGATACCTGAAGAAGAGGAAGATCATAAATTCAACAAGAGCCTCATATTACATCATAGGAATTACTCATATGTACATCATAGGAAGTATTCATAAGGAGCCTACTTGTAAAAGGAGGCAGATACCGCTATCTACTTTCTGCTGGACACAATGAACGCTCTCAAGGTGCGTCTACCATCTCTGTTTTTAGTGCACATTGCACCTACATTTACAAATAAGTCATAAAATGTGGCTTCATTGTAGGGCCTGTGGCATCCCACTGAGTTCTCTCTACATAATGTAGGAGAAAGACTTCTGAGATTGGAAGAAATGCTGATTATAATCATCATGGGTCACATGACCAGGCTAACCTCCTCTTTAATTCATTCATTGGAATGAATAGCGCTCTGTTGGGTAGGTGCAGCATGGTGCGGTGGCAGTAAACACACAAAGGCCCAGAGTGCAGTAGCCGATATACTGAGGAACTTGAAACAGTCCAATAACCCAGCGGGGGAGCTCATCTGACTGGAAACTTACAGTCAATCAGTAAATGCAGCAGAGAGTCAGCAGTGGTAGGCCCGAACTGAAGACAGCACTTGCCAAGAGGGTGGAATGTGGCCTGTCCCCTCCAACCCAAAAGGGTGCTTGCTGAAGTGCAGACATAGGCCTTGAGATTATGGACCTTGCTTTGTAGACTAGTCCAAATCATTTGGTGGAGGGGGAATTATGGTGTGGGATTGTTTTTCAGGGGTTGGGCTTGGCCCCTTAGTTCCAGTGAAGGGAACTCTTAAGGCATCAGCATACCAAGACATTTTGGACAATTTCATGCTCCCAAATTTGTGGGAACAGTTTGGGGATGGCCCCTTCCTGTTCCAACATGACTGTGCAACAGTGCACAAAGCAAGGTCCATAAAGACATGGATGAGCGAGTTTGGGGTGGAGGAACTTGAATGGCCTGCAACCCGATGTATTAGAGAGGAGACTGTGAGCCAGGCCTTCTCATCCAACATCAGTGCCTGACCTCACAAATGCGCTTCTGGAAGAATGGTCAAACATTCCCATAGACACTCCTAAACCTTGTGGACAGTTGAAGCTGTTATAACTGAAAAGGGTGGGTCAACTCAATATTGAACACTACGGATGGAAACTGGGATACCATTAAAGCTCATGTGCGTGTAAAGGCAGGTGTCCCAATACTTTTGAAAATATAGTGTATGTAGATATTGAGATCTCACTTCAAAGCAGGAGGCGCCACTGTATACATTCAGTGTGTGCTCCAACAAGTGGATGTGTCCCGTGGAAGTCCCGACCTACGCATTTCATCATCATTTTATGATATCCTCAGGAGCCCCTCTCTGTGCTAAATATTTATTTATCCAACAATTCAATGTCAAAACCTCAGTGATAGCAGAGTTAATCAAATTAATGGGGGCAGTACCTAGTTTTAGGAAGGGGTGGGGCATAGTTTAGACTTGGGCAGAAATGCACAGTGGCTAAGTGGTTAGCTCTCCCGCCTAGAAGTACTAGGGTCACAGGTTTAAATTCTCAACTACGACACTACCTGCCTGGAGTTTGCATGTTCTCCCTGTGCCTGCGTGGGTTTCCTCTGGGTACTCCGGTTTCCTCCCATACTCCAGAGACATGCTGGTAGATTAATTGGCTAAATTAGCCCTGATGTATGCATATGAGTTAGGGACCTTAGATTGTAAGCTTCTTGAGGGCAGGGACTGATGTGAATGTACAACATATATGTAAAGCGCTGACGATGCTATATAGGTACCTGTAATAAATAATAAATAAATCAATGCTAGGAGTAGCTAGAATCCAGATGCTTCACAAGGACATAGGAATTGATAGCAGGTACCTAAATGTCCCACAACGTTGCTGCGATTTGGCAGTATTGTTGACTTTGATCCCCAAAAGGTTGACTTTATTGGTGTAGCGCCCCATTGTAGATAGGTGCTTTGGTGATAGATTTTTGCTAGGAAAGGCAAATTTATTCAGGCCTGACTGATGTGCAGGCCTGATTGTTTTGATTTGGGCAAGGGAGTGGCCCAAGAAGAGCTGGAGACTTCAGGAAGGAACACCCTCCTCCCCTTTGTCTTCAGAATGATTTGGAAAAGGGGATGGACAGAGGAGCTGCGGCTTTCTGAAGTATGTTAAGGAGCCCTGACCAATCCCCAACCTGGATTGGCAGGGGGGTGACCTCCTTAAATACTGTGGTCTGCCCAGTGGGGGGAGGAGAGTGTCAGGTGGAAGAGCTGGAGATGTAGCAGAGGTTGCGGAGGCCCTGAGGGAGTCCCCAGTCTGGGGGGGGGGGGTTGTGACCTTGGGCCTGGAGGCTCGGAAATTGGAAAGAACCTCTTTTTCACACTGTGGAGTTCTGACCAATTGGCAGACAGAAAGGTTACAGGAAAAGGGCTCTGTAAAGGGTCCACCGGTGTCAGTGAGTGACACACCCTGGGAGATGGAAGGAGTAGACCGGAGCAAGCAGGGAGGATACAGTGGACAGTCTGAGAAGGTTACCAGACCCAGTCAAGATAGTGGTGTCACTGGGCAGTGGAGTAGACCAGAACAGCCAG
>BLSH010023768.1:274045-300722 GCA_018402905.1 Glandirana rugosa
CCGCTTGTCCTTCACACAGGACTCTGTACTAACCGGTCCCTCAGGATTCTGACGAAGGACTAACTGACCCTCCTTCCGGCCCCCTAATCTACACACGGGATGCCGGACGCATGGATTTCAATGTTTTTATATATTTTTTTTAAGCACGTGATTAGAGCCAGAGGCTCTAATTGGCTTTAAAAAGGATGGGCTCTGCGCTCTGAGCCCTCACACCTGTGTGGCAATAGCAAATTAATATTCACTATTGTTTTCCTGATTCTCATCCCAGTCAATCAGGAAGCAGTCTTAGGACTCCCTGGCCAATCATGTCTCAGGACACACTTCCTGTTCGCCCAGGAGGAGAATCAACGGGCTGGCTCTTCATTCCCCCTGACTCCAAAGGTAGTGCCCTAATCGCCGTCTTCCCGTCCGTCTTCCGCGGCTGGTGGTGGGGGGTTTGACATCCGTTTCTGGGGGGTGTGCAATCGCCGCAACCCCGGCAATCTCCCGCGGGGGGGTGGGGTTGTGTCAGGTTCCTGCCCCCCCCCCCAATTTATTAAGCACCAGCTGCCACTGCTTGTCAGACTGATAATGTAAATTGAAAACCTTCTGAGACAACGACCTACAACAATTAATAGCAATTCAATGTTTGCTTGTGATGACAAAGGTGTCAGATCCCAGCCCCTGCAACGAATATGTGGCGAATGCCGGGTCACTGACCTGCTGGTGCACTCAGCCTCACCCTGCACAGAGACTTTCCATCTTGCAGGACAACAATTTAAGTTCCAGCAGACTGAAAGCACTCGTCATTGGGGTTGGTTAACTCCGCAGTTAAGCTTTTCCTCACACACAGTAGTGTAGCCACCACGTATTTCATCGGAAACATTCACCGTTCACAGTGTCTGCTGTAGCAATTCTGCCTTCTAAGAAAAAGGCTGTAATACACGCTGTCACACCAGACAGGAATACCACAGAGATTAGAATACAGTAATGCTTCAAAGGAACAGGAATTCTTTACGTTTTTTTTTTTTTTAGAGTAGGGGTGTCAAACTCAATTTCATTGCGGGCCGCATCAGCACTACTTTTGACCTCAAAGAGCCGCTTGTATCTGTAGGACTATATAAATGTATCTACTCTTTATTTTGGTAAATATTTGCCTGTGCAATTGATTATTACTGGGTTTAGTAATAACTTAAGACTTAAGCTGTGAAGGGCAAGTGCAGACCGGCACGGAGCCCACTCACACTCCAATAGCAGATGATGCTGCAGTCTGAAATGAAGGGTTGCACACTGCTGCTATCATTCACAAGAAACTTTATTGGAGACTGTTCAGCAGAGTTGGGCGTACAGTTCAAGCCGAGCAAAAGTTCAGCCTGAGAAACGCCTGTTCGCTGTTCCGGCAAACACTCAAATTTGTGGGGCACATGGCGGGATGTTCGCCCCCACTGAGTGCCGCACAATGCACTGCATGCTGCTTAATGCATAGCTGGTTAAGGAGAGGGCCGGGAAGCCTGGTTGCCAGTTGAATAAAAAAAAAAAAAAAACATTGAAAATAGAAAAAAGTGAAAAACATGGTGTGGGGTCCACCCCCAATCCATGCTGGGCCCGTTGGGGCTGGTATGGATTTTAAGGGAAACCCCACGCTAAAATGTAAACAACAAATGGACTCCCCCCCCCCCCCCAAAATCCATACCAGACCCTTATCCAAGCATGAAGCCCGGCAGGTCAGGAAAGGGGGGGGCGAGCGAGTGGCTTTGGGGCAGCGGGGGCTCCGCCCATGTTGATGGGGACAAGGGCCTCTTCCCGACAACCCTGGGCAGTGGTTGTGGGGGTCTACGGCAGGGAGATTATCGGAATATCGCCCCCCCCCATATGAATGAATATGGGGTACATTGTACACCTACTTATTCACCAAAAAAGTGTCAAAAATAAATAAAGACAGGAAACCGTTTTTGACAATTCCTTCATTATTAAAACAAAAAAACAATGTCCCTTGATGTAGATCTATGGTCAATCACAACACCCGCCGCACCGCCGCACCAAAAAAAAAAACAAAAACGATCCGTCTACAACAAAGGCTAACCGCCAAATGCCTGCTCCGCCATATGACAGTTCTTAAATAGGGAAGGGGTGGGGCCACCTGGTGATGTCATCTGGTGGCACCGCCCCCTTGTGACATCACCACCCTAGCATGCACTGGAAAAAGACTGTACACTGCACTGTGCATGTACAACAATCGGACAAGTAAAGATGTTTTTCTCAGAGGAGAGGCTGTCGAGAAGAATAAGCATGAATCAGAATTAGAGTCCCAAGCCGATAGAGAGCCTTGCCCAAAAAAGAAACACATTTTATTGGAAAAGGCAAAGCCAGAGCTTTATTGGACTTTAAAACGCCACATATTAATGTTTTTACAACAGCAAAAACAAAGATATTAGCATTTGAACAAAAACTCATGTTAGTCATACAGATGGATTGTGAACTATTTGCTTACATGCCTATCTTGCCTATCATTTGCAGACTGACAACCAAGTAACCAAAAGTCCAGATGGAATTAAGCAAATGTTGTTAACATGTTGACAAGGTAAAACCCACTGATAAAGCTGCCAGGAGACTACAGGGAGCTCAAGGTCAGTAGATCCCATGCCTTCCAGACATAAAGAGGTTGATTTACTAAAGCTAGAGAGTGCAAAAACCGGTGCAGCTGTGCATGCTAGCCAATCAGCTTCTAACCTCAGCTTGTTCAATCAAGCTTTGACAATAAAACCTTGAAGCTGATTGGTTTCTGTGTGGAGCTGCACCAAATTTTGCACTTTCAAGCTTTAGTAAATGAACCCCAAAGTGTACTGTCAAAGCAAAAAAAAACAACATATGCAATATATGCACACGTAAAAAAAAAAGTAAAAGATCCTGCACGTACAGAAAATACCTCCCAATCTGTCAGCAATGCACTTAGCTCTCAACCACATTTTTGTGGACTGAGTGGTGTCAGCCCTGCCCAATGTGTTTTGTAAAATGCTCAATCACTCCCACTCTTAGATTCCTACAAGGGCTAAATATTCTGTATTTCAGAATAAGGTATATCTTATGTGTTAGAGACCACGCTGGATTGACTGAATCGGTCACTGGTCCTGGGTGGGTGGTTATGTGGGCAGATTGGAAGGATTCCTTCTGGTAAGAATGTGACCGATGGTGGAGAGTGGTCATAGACCCTCTTGAGTCTAGGGCTGCTGACTATTTGGCCTTAAGGCCTTTTTCACATGTAAGACTGAGAAGAAATGAGGAAAGGATTTTGCGAGTTTGAAAGTTGAATAACAACATCAAGGCAATGCATTTTGGGAGAAAGGATTCCCCCTTCTTCAGGGCTGTTGCTACCAGCCTATTTCAGACAACTTTGTGTAGCCATGTGCCCCCTTGGGAATGGCTGGTGGTTGTGATCCACCTACCTGCTGCCCTCAATCACACGATTTCCACACACCCGGAGTCACAGAACAGGCCAGTACTTCGTTTTGTTGTTTTATTTAGGGGATAAACTTGGATAAGGACAGGGATGACTATGGGATGCCCAAACATCAGCTCACAGGACATTCTATGTACACCGACTGTATATACACTCCAAACTTCTTCCAGCACTGATGCTTGCTGACCATTATACTCCTTCACTTCTCTCCTGCACAACACTTGTTTCTTTCACCGTTAGGCCCAAAAGGAATTTATTAGGCCTCCATTTCCTCTTCCTCCACCCTAGCTAGTACATGGCAAGGCCTGCACTGTAGCAAAGACACAAAAACAAGAGGGGCACACCGACCTTGTTCAATACCATTAAAAAGTGTATATACATATACTCACAAACGGAGCTGAAGCTTTAAAATTCCAGAACACATCCAATAGAATAAATGAACAGAACCTCAGCAGAGGGACTTGATGTTGTCCATAAGGCTAGGCTGACGCGTTTCCAGGGCGAACCCTCTTCATCAGAGCCTAATTGACCATGCAGCATGCCCCTCCATAAATACACACACACTAAATCACCACAAGGCCTGCACTGTGTCAGCAGGACCTCCGGACCACCCATTGTGGGCAAGGGCCACGGGTTCCCATTTGTGAAGCCACGGGCCCTCAAAGTGTAGCCTCTACCAGGCCTACCTCGCTATCCAGTGACACTCCTTTCCCTGATTGGCTCCTCTGACCTCCACAGACTGTCCACTGTCTCCACTCAGCCTGCTCCAGCCTTCTCATCCAGCTCCCAGGATCTGTCACTCACTGACACCGGTGGATCCTTTAAAGCGTCTTTAATGTAGCCTCTCTGCTGCTCTCCTACTTCCTTGTGCTGCTCCAGGAACCGACTCCACTCCTGGCTGCACCCGAGCCTCAAGGTCACCCCCGCCCCAGACTGGGGGCTCCCTCCCGGGTGAGGCCTCCACAGCACCTCTGCTACATTCTCCACACTTCCACCCGATGCTCTCTTCCCCTCTGCTGAGAGATCACTGTATTTAAGGAGGCCTGCCCCCTGCCAATCCAAACTGTGGATTGGTCAGGGCTCCTTGTCATACATCAGAAAGTGACACCTCCTCATCCATCCCCTTTTCCAAAGCTTTCTAGCTCAAAAAGGCAGGAGTAGCCAAGGGGTGTTCCTTCCTGCAATCTCCAGCCTCCCTGGGTCACTCCCCTGCCCACACCAAAACTTTCAGGCCTGCACTTATCATCATTCGTAACTAAATTTCCCTCTCCTAGCAAAAATCGAATCCAAAAAACACCTATTACTATGGGGGCGCTACACTCGTAAACATACATCTGGCCTGGTATTTTACTCCCAGTCAACTAGCAGCCCTGAAGATGGGGGAATCCTTTTTCCCGACATGGCAATTTTTACATAGTTACATGATAAGTACGTATGTGCCCTACCTGGGGGATTCCTCTAGAAGCTGTAAATCTCTACAGTAGGCACCACTAATCTAGTCTTCTCCACCAGCTTCCGAGTCCCATGCCGAGCCAACCCCTGCTGGATTGTGAACACAGGAGGTCACCTGCTCGCCACAGGTGCCTTTTCCATTCTATTTTTCTGACGTGTCATAAATTATTGATCAAAAGGACATAGAGAAAGACATCCAGTAAGGACAGCAAGAAAGCCACAGAGGTATACATTTCATGCCAAACTCATGTATAAAAAAACAAAAAGACAACAAGGAAAAAACAATTCTATATTTTGGGCCAGACAGAGCGCTAGGGCAGTGGTCGCCAACCAGTGATCACTGATGGTCCAGGAGGAAATTTTGGAGGTCCCAGGGATTCTACTGCAAATCAACATGTACATCGCCCAATGTTGTTCCAAGTATTGTTCTTAGTATTGACTGTCAGCGCGCATTCATAATTCCAATGGCAGTGCTTATTACAGACTGTGGGAGGGAGCATGGAGCTCAAGCACATGGCTAGATAAGGAGGTGGGATCCAATGATGAGTCTGTGTAAGGGAGCAGTGTGATGCAGAGTGTGTGTGTGTGTGTATGTGGGGGGGGGGGGGGGGTTAGAGAGCCAAAGTAAAGGGGTGCAATGAGCCAGAGTATTGTGTCTATGAGGTGTGCAAAATTCATGTTAGTGGTTCACGGCATTCATAATGGTGAGTTTAGTGGTCCATGACATCCGAAAAGTTAGTGGCCACTGCTCTAGGGGAGGCACATACTTTGTTTATTCTCTGCCCAGGGCTGGTGCAAGGATTTTTGACACCCTAGGCGAAACCTCATTTTGCTGCCCCCCATTGGCTCCACCCCCTTTCCCCTGCCCAGCCTGATCAGCGCCAATGAATTGCAGCCTGATCAGCGCCAATCAAATGCAGCCTCACCTGTGCCCATCAAATACAGCTTCACCAGCACCAATCAATACAGCTTCACCTGTACCCACCAAATACAGCTTCACCTGTGCCCATCAAATACAGCTTCATCTGTGCCCATCAAATACAGCCTCACGGGGGGTGGGGCAGAGGGGGGTATTTGGGAGATCAGTCACTATTTCTATATACATTTGCAAATGGGATGTGATAATACAATCTCATTAACTCAGTCAGACAATGTCAGGTTTTACATGAATCAATGCAGAGCAGCCAGTGACAGATCAACAGTGGCCAGGCGCCTCTAGGTGGCAGTGCGCCCTAGGCGGCCGCCTACTTCGCCTAGTGGTAGAGCCGGCCCTGCCTCTGCCTCACGCAAATCGTCCTACACTTCAAAACAATTGAGCATCATCACAAAAGACCCAACATGAAGTAACAAATGTAATATGTGTATAATAAAACATATATTTTTTGGAAACATCTAACTTGTGTTATTTAGGTGTAAAAATTTAAATTTTTATTGTATTTCATTTTTCAGCTCTCAAGCTGTTTGGTACCCAAATGTCAAGCGTCTACGTTTCCAAGGCTGAACATAACCCACCTTTATCTTTTGTCTATTGCCAGCCTTTGTGATTCCAAGTTCTTTGAAGGTGCAATGAGCAAAGTTAAGAGTGTCAGAGAAAATCAAGACATTTTAGCAAAATATCACAATTTTGTGGAAATGCATTGGAGTCGATGGGAAAATGAAGGTGGTTTTTGGTGGTTTTTCAAGAGGGAAGTGGGCTCTATATGGTTCCTGAGGGTTACAGAAGCTTCGTTCAACCATCCTGCTCCTCTCATAAACCTCATTATTTTATTTTTTCTTCAGTAAAGAAAACAAGAACAGTAGAAAACAGTAAAACAAAACCTTAATTGTGGCAGCATACAAATAAAGAGCAAATGCACAAAAAGAAAACGAAAAAAGAAAATTAAATAACATACTCCAGACAGGAAAAACCCTACCCAAGGAAAAAATCCATTAAAGGAGAAGTATAGACAAAGCTTTTTTGGCTGTATTTCTCCAATGGATTACAGGAGTGCTGTTTGTTCTGCACTCTGTGACCTATTTTCAGCCAACAGCAGGCTAAAGCCTGCTGTCGGCTGGGGTCACAAAACCAGTCCAGCCTCTGAACAGATCGGAACCATATGGTCAGAATTCACCCAGAACCCTGAACTGGCAGCTGGCTTAGCCTCTCGGAGAGCCACTGAGAGCCTGAGCCAGCCTCTCCTGCCTCCTCCAGGCAGAGCTAGAGGGGCAGAGCAGAGAGCCATTGACTGACAGTCACCAGCTCTCTGCAGCCTGAAGACCGAGAGCTGAGTGATCAGTGGTGTTTGATTACTCAGTTCTCAGGGGGGACAGATGCAGCATTGGACCGATGCTGCATCCTCCCAGGTGATAATATTTGTCTTTTTTCAGGAATCCTGAGCTTCTCTTTTAAACACAAATTTTCCGTATTTTTCATTTATATCTCAAAAAATAAAAAACGCAGTGGTGATCAAATGCCACCAAAAAAAAGCTCTATTTGTTTGAAAAAAAATATAAAAATATAATTTGGGTACAGTGTTACATGACCACGCAATTGCCAGTTAAAATAGCACAGTGCCGATTAGCCCTGGTCATTAAGGGGGTAAAATCTTCCGGAAGGGGTTATTCAAGGAAATTTTGCCTATGCAGTTATATTTTTCCAAAATTGTTTTGCTCACATCTATTTTGGTTATCATGTATCCAAAATCTAACAGGTTTCCCATCAACATTTAATCTTTCAGGTGTGTTGAAGAGACATTCAACTGTCATGCTTTTAGCACTACCACATTCCCTGCTTTGACCCCCTTCTACAAGATGCCATGTAAGGTGCCAGTCAGGTCACCAAGAACACAATCGGTGTGGAAATCTAATAGTTATTATTTCAAGATCGCAATGTTGCCCGTCCAGCACTGGCATGCAAAGACTGCAATGAAGATAATTACACTAATAGGCTTAATTGAGCTCTGGGCAAGTGCCTCGCTCTATACACAGATTGAGCCCTTTCTCAGAAACCAATTTGGAGTCCAAGCCAAGGTAGAGTTACATGGATTGGGATCTAAACGGCCATTCTAATTTTGTCACTGCTAGTGTCGTTACCAGGGAAGGTACACTTTACTGCTCGTTGGCTAACAAATATCCACTTGAACAGACCAACAAAGTAATCAGTTGTGGCCTGCAATGGAATGTGCTGGAGAACCGCCACGCGTCCAAGCCAGTCCCTAATGATCTCCTGTAATCTTATGTCTACACGACCAGCGACAATAACACCTTCAACATAAATAGGGAACCACCATCTCCTGGCAGGTGTCCATATTTCTTTAATACCCATAACCAATGGGATTACCACTTTTCCTCAGGCATAGCTATTGCCATTGTTTCCAAGTGAGATGTCATGTTTGCAAAGTCTGGTGTTTGTAAGACATGTTGTAACTCTATCCTTGGCATCACCGTGTTGTCATGATTTGAACCTTAGAACCGCTGGCTACGGACATATCATATCCATTGTGCTGGTTTGACCAGTGACAGTAGTTATCTGTTGTTTTTGCATGATTAACCTCCAAGTGAACCCCTCAGTCACTTTAAAGTGAACGTTTTATTTTACAAACATTATGAACTTGGAATTATGTCCCTATAAGCGTTGTTGTTTGTATTCAACCACTCCTCGTGTTGTCATCCATATTTTGTCCAAGTTTAGATATTCACACTTTACACATGACAACCCACTTTTGGTTAAAAGTCCACCATTTCTTTTCTTTTGCCCCTCCAGCACTTGACTAGGGTACCACAGATGTCCCCCAACTGTAGTGCACATGTGCTACTACATATACCCCTCCTCCCAATTTACTTTAAAAAAAAAGGACGAAACAAACACCAATTTGGAGAAAAATGTGACCATATTGGCCATTTATTAATAAACAACCCAAGATAACATTCCTTAAAACAGAAACAATAATCATAATAGAGCATAGCATAAAGGTTGCCGATCTTGGGAGGCACCAAAGAACCAATATCGGGTTGTGTATCTGCATTAATATTTAACGATCCCCATCTGCACAACTCCGTCTCGAGGACAAACCCACTTCTCCGCAAATACCTCCTTGTTACCACTTCCCGGTGAACCTACTTTTAACTGGGATCCCACACAGGATGCCACATACCTTAGATGGATCCTTACTAACAACTGTTACCAAACATTTTAACGCCTCCAAAGACCCCAACCGCCAAGGCCAATGCAGGGCAAGAAGATTCGTTCATGTCTGTTGTCTCCAACTGATTTTCCGACTTACGTATCTCCACCCTGCATACCCCTTGCAGCCTTCCTACTCTCTCTAAACTAGCCAATCAAGGTACAGTAAGTAACCACACTTCTTGCTATTGCTAATTTAACGCTATTCTTCCTTGTGTCCCCTGTCCCCCTAGTCATGAAGGCCTTCGCCTATTTTTTTTTTTTGCTTCAGGCTTATCTTTACTGACCTTTTACTACTTTTTCTACCCCTTCCACCTGCATCTCCAGGCATCCCATCTCCTGAATTTGACTGACAGCCTAGCCCTGCCTTTGGCATGCCATACTCAAGATGTCAACACTCAAACATGAAAAACTAGCTAGATTCTAGTTGACTAATGGGTTCTACCTTTTGAACAACAATTCTCAGATTCACTTCTTTAGCGATAACTCCCTAGGGAGCCAATGGAAATAATTAGGCTCTTCTACCTGTCCTTTGGCTACCTGCTCTGAATTTTTATCCAACGGCTCATCAATAATCAAGCCCCGGTCACTAGGGTCTTTTTATCATGTATTGCAGTACTTAAAACTGGAGAGAGGGTTTAGGGCTGCAGGATACCATAAAATGATCGGATTGAATACTGAATCAGCAACAGTTCCTATGAGAGCGATATCTAAAGGAGATGCTGAGATTAAGAGGACAGCCTTATAAATCTGTGACTTCTGTCCCTCTATAAGCAGACAAAAACCCCTCAGTCCTGGGGTGTCAAACTCAATTTCATCACTGCATCAGAATTATGGTTGCCCTTAAAGGGCCTGTTGTAGCTGTATAGCAGATGGTGCAAATCTAGAAAGGAGGGTCACACACCGCTGGTATCATCAACAGAAACTTTCCTGGAGACTGCTCAGATAGAATATGGTTCTACCACACTGTTCTGTGTGAGCAGTCTCAAATAAAGTTTCTTGTGGAATTTCTGGATGATACCAGTGGTGTGCAACCCTCATTTTCAATGAACATAGAATTATATTATTCTAATAATAATTCTAAGCAGATGTCCAGAGCACCCTCCCCCCTTTGCATCTGATGTCAAGAGCCCCCCCCACCTTTCAAAGTCAAGAGTCCCCCACCATCCCTTACATCAGAGTAGAACCCCCTTACCTTGTGCTTCTGCCAGGAAAAAGCTGTGGGCAGAGCTGGGAAGCAGAAAGTGCAGGGTCTGGAGGAGGACCAGGGGAGGGCTAAAGTCAGCTGATATAGTCTTAATAAATGCTGCGGCCGGTGTCTGTGGGTTGTTATAGCTGCACAACAGAGAGGTGTAGGTTCTGTAGAAGTCCTTCTCTCTGCTGCTGACTGCTGAGTCGGGGTGGGGGGAAGGGACCTCTTTGTGGCTGCACAAAGAAGTGCAGGTTCTGGCAGAGTTCTGTCCTTCTCTCAGCTGCCAACTGCCGAGATTGGGGGGGGGGCTCTTTGTGGCTGTACACAGAAGTGCAGGATCTCGCAGAGTTCTGTCCTTCTCTCTGCTGCTGACTGCTCAGCCAAGGTGGGGGCAGACACGAGGGGGTGCCACAGTTGCAGGATAGGTATGAGGGCCACATGAAATGGCCTGGTGGGCCTCATTCAGCCTGCGGGACTTGTGTGTGACACATGTGCCCCAGTCCATCTGCAAAGATCCCTCTTCCAAGGTCCAAATGGAGGCTTCTACCCAGATCCCTTCAGGCATGGACTTCAGCTAGTGGCTTGGTATCCAAAACCCTCAGCACATTGCTCATGCCGAGGCTATTCCCTGACTGCAGTTCTTCATGCAGGCCTCCATCCAGGGAGAAGCCCCAGAGAGTTCTGGAAATGTGCCCCCAAACAATAATTACTAGCCAGACCAGCCAATCTACCCTCAAGGAGCTTAGAATTGAAGGTCACTAACTCCCAACTATACACATACAATGGCCAATTAATCTACTGGCATGTCCTTGGAGTGTGGGAGAAAATCATAGTACCCGGAGAAAACCCACTCAGGCTGGGTGTGCCCATGGTTAGGATTCCAACAGAAAACTAGGGTTGTCACCTCATCTCTTTAAAACCGAACACATCAATTACACAGGTTTTGTGGCTGATTAAAATTAAAAAAATAACCTAAATCAATCAGCGCTCTCATATATAGTTGTTTTAGCAGCTGAACACTTATAGGAAAATTCAAACAAATCCTACAAAAGCACAAAACAGTATAATGAGTGCAGCACTAATAATCAAAGTCTTAGTATAAGACACCCCGTGTCTATGTGTCCATGCAATATATAGATATCCACAGTGCTTCAGTGTCAGTCCACCGCCACCTTAAATGCTAGCAGCTCACCTCCAAACTTTGGCTCTTATTACAGGAGCCGATAGAAGCATACATTCACAGTTTCAGATTATCCAAAGGACAGTGTGAAGATTGCCAACGATATAGCCTCCATATAGGTGCAGGACACTTTTAATCTTGAGTTCTCAATCCACTCATATACTCCATAGGCATCATATAAAAGAATATAGAGAAATCTAGTGCTCTCCGTATAAAAGATAGGTATTTTATTACAAGTAGCAAATAATACTCACAAGTAAAGCACTGTGACCCAGTGCATAGTTCCCAGCAAAGCAAATAAAACGAACTCTCGTGGGATATATGAACGTTACCACGTTCGGAAGACAGCAACAATCGCGGGTGCAGCCACTTCCTGTTTCCGGACGCGTTGCGTTCCAACTACCGGAACTTCGTCAGCGGAAGTGGCTGATTAACCACTTCACCTCCGGAAGAATTTCCCAGTTTAGGACCAGAGCACTTTTTGCGATTCGGCACTGTGTCGCTTTGACAATTGCGCGGTCGTGCGACGTTTTCCCCAAACAAAATTTGCGTCCTTTTTTTACCACATACCAGAGGTGGTATTTGATCACCTCTGCATCATTTCTGATCGCCGCTATAAACAAAAGAAGAGCGACCATTTTGCAAAAAAAAAACAAAATTTCTTACTTTTTGCTAAAATTCAAATCCAAAAAAAAATATAAAAAAAATTTTTTTTTCACCGGTTTTGGCCGATTTATATTCTTCCTCATATTTCTGATAAAAAAAATCGCAATCAGCGTTTATTGATTGGTTTGCGCCAAACTGGCCGCGTTTACGGATGGTGAGAATTCATTTCTGGGGTTTTTATTTATTTATTTTTTTACTAGTAATGGCGGCGATCTGCGATTTTTAACGGTACTGCGATATTGCAGCGGACATGTCGGACATTTTTGACACTTTTTTGGGACCAATGACTTTTATTCAGCGATCAGAAATTTAAATGTCCACTGATTACTGTATAAATGTCATTGGCAGTGAAGGGGTTAACCTGCAGGGGGAGATCTAGGGGTTAACTGTGTTCCCTGGGTGTTCTTACTGTGGGGGGGGGGTTGGGCTACCATGGGCATGAGAGATCTAACTGATCCCAGTGACAGGGATCAGTAGATCACCCATGCCTGCACTGTCAGAATGGGGAACCGCCGTGTTTACATCGGCGGTTCCCCGTTCTTTGCCTGTGGCCGCTCATCGCGGCTCGCCGGCAGACATCGGGTCCGCCCGAGCCGCAGGCACACTCCTCAGGAGTGCGGCGGGTGTGCATGCCCCCTAGCGGCCGTTCGCAGATCGCCGCCTTTATACAGCGATTCGCGGCCAGCGTCCACACTGCCGCCGTAAATATGCGGTAGGCAGTGGGGAACTGGTTAAGGTGATAATTAAATTTACATAGTGCCTTACCTGCATTAAATTAGCCCCAGAACCTGTGTAATTAATATGTGTTTGGTTTTAAAGGGATGAGGTGGCAACCCTACCAACAACTCTAGTCGTACAGCCCCCTGATCACTTCCACACAACCCCAGTACCATTACTCCCAACACCCCCTTTCCCCCCACTATGGTTCCCAGGCTCTGCTGTCCCACATCCATTCACTGATCTATCTAGAAGCATCATGTATTACATCACTTCCAGGTTTGGCCATCACTTTCTCCAGTAAGAAGAAGCTAATAGAGCATGATACATTACCATACAATATACATATAAATTACATTACCATACAGTTTTACTGCTTCTTGTCGACATTTTATTGACAATTCCCACCAATAGCCAAACAGTGAGGGTTCATTCACGTCTCTGTGGTGTCTTACCACATGTGCACTAACACGCACTGTGCTAAAGTAGTCCATTAAAAGTGAATGGGCTGCCAAAACAAAAATCCATAAATGACTCTTTTTTTCTAAAGGCAATTCACTACTGTGCATTACCATACATTGCTGTGCGCTACAATGCAGGTGCGTTGTCTCAATGTTAACCACTTCCAGACAGAGCCTATTTTTTACACTTGATGTTTACAAGTTAAAAACTTTTTTGTTTCTATAAAATTACTCAGAACCCCCAAACATTATTTATTTTTTTTTAACACCCTAGAGAATAAAATGTTGGTCGTTGCAATACTTTTGTCACACTGTATTTGCGCAGCGGTCTTACAAGCACAATTTTTCGGGGAAAAAATTCACTTTTTTGAGTTAAAAAATAAGACAACAGTAAAGTTAGCCCATTTTTTTCCAGATTGTGAAAGATAATGTTACACTGAGGAAAGTGATACCCAACATGCCATGCTTCAAAATTGCACCTGCTGGTGGAATGGCGACAAACGTTGTCACTTAAAAACCTCCATCGGCGACGTTTAAGAATTCCTACAGGTTGCCAGTTTTGAGTCACAGAGGAGGTTTAGTGCTAAAATTATTGCTCTCATTCTAACAATTGCGGCGATACCTCACATTTGTGGTTTGAACACCGTTTTCATATGCGGACGGGACCAGGGGAGGGCTGGCAGCTTTAGGCCTGGGGGGCAAGTCCAGTCAAGTGGCCCATTAAACCACCGAATCAGCTCACCATCCATGCCAACCTCGTTTTTTAATGGATATTGATGTTATGAAGCAAGACAAATATGATGCAATGTGGTAACATCATTGAATGTTAATAGCAACAAAGGAGTTTTAACAAAAATAATGCATCAATGCAGCCTCACCAGTGCCCACCAATGCAGCCTCACCAGTGCCCACCAATGCAGCCTCACCAATGCCCACCAATGCAGCCTCACCAGTGCCCACCAATGCAGCCTCACCAGTCCCCACCAATGCAGCCTCACCAGTGCCACCCCCTTTGCCTGCAGTTAGTTGGTGGCTGTGCCCCTGGCCCCTACTTCCTTCCTCCACAAGAAGAAAAAAGTGTGAGCGGCATTCTGAATGTATGTTAGGGTGGCCTGGGGGGCAATTGCCACCCTGCCCCCCGGCCCAGCCCTCCCCTGGGCGGGACTTATGTATGCATTTGCTTCTGTGCTCGAGCTCGGCGGGACTCGGCGCTTTAATTTTTTTTTCTTATTTATTTTACTTATTATTTTTACACCATCCTTTAAAAAAAAAAAAAAGATCACTTAAATATGAGCTCTGGGGTCAAAAAGACCTCACATCTCATATTTATACTGAAATGCAATTTAAAAAAAACAAGAAAAAAAATGAAATTGAAAAAAAAACAATTCCCCTTTAAGAGCTTTGGGCGTAAGTGACGTATAAAGTCGCTTCCTCCCTGCAATGCTATGGAGCCGAGTGGGCGGCATCTTCCACTCACTCAACATCCAGGCACTGGGGGGAGCGGACCCGATCGTCTCCACTGGTACCGGCGGGTCCGGTAAGTGGCAGAGACGACGGAAAAGTGGCTGGGGGCACCTCTCCCGCCACCGATAAAAGTGATCTTGCTGCGAATCCGCTGCAGAGACCACTTTTATCAGACACAGAAACGGCCGCTGAAAAAAAACGATACAGGGTTATGGTAGCTACCTGCTACCATAACAAAGGTATTCCACTTCAAAGGACGATTGACGGTCCAGAAGTGGTTAATAGCACAGCAACATAGCAGTGCATGTTACGTACGTTACTCCTACATGGAACTGTAAATGAGCCCTCAATCTCATAGCTCCAACACCATAGATAAAACCTAGGAGGTTACGCTTTTTGTTTGACCAAACCTTATGGTGGCCATACAAGCTTTGACAAATGATCGACTCCTTTCTCAGGTAATCTCTTCCGAATGTGGATGGCTCTTCAAGGACCAAAGACAGTGTGAGCGATCCCTTGGTGTCCTTGACCGTGGAAAAATTGTTGATTGCAAACTTCACTGATCAAAGAATAGCATAAAGTAATCAAAGAGAAAACATAAACGGATACAGTAACAAATGAAATAAATTCCAGGGAAGGCCATAAAGAACAGAGCGCTGCGTTGCCGGCGTTACACGTGAGGAGCCCAGAACCTTTCTGAAAAGAATGGAGCTTATCTCAGGCTGTTTAATTACCTTCTTGGCACGGTATACACGGCGAAATAAAGATAGCATGACATCTGCGAAAATAAAACGCCAGCCAAGAATCACATGGACTCTGACATTTTAGGAAGTGTTTTGTTTTCCCTTGGGTTTGGTAACTCTATGCAGCGCTGGGGTCCCGGCTTCAGTTCTTACAATAAAGATTTAACACTCAACCATGCTGTCCAATAAAGAGGACCTGTTACCTCATATTTAGTAGAAACAGAGGTCAGCGTTGGGTGAAGGCAGCCTAAGGGTAAAGCTGAACTCTAGGCAGATACATTGATGCAACTTTGTATTCATCTATAAAATGCAACCGATGCAAGTACCTGAATTGGACTCGATTTCAAACCCTTTACCTCACAAGTACAGAAGCACTCAGGCGGAGAAAAGGAGTAAACATTCCTTGTAATAGAAAGAAGCATGCCAGGACCTCTTAAATATGAGATCTGGGGTCAAAAAGAAGCACTCAGCTGGAGAAAAGGAGTAGCGGCACTAAGAACCAATCAGGTGATTACATGTACTGACAAGGAACATGCTTATAGGAGAAGAGAGCAGAGTGAGCAGAGGGATGACCCCATCAATCTACTGCTGCTGCTTCTCCTTTTTTGTCCAATCAGTAATCTGGGAGGTGGAAAGGTGACTACACAGATTACTCCTCCTGGCTGTTTAATTCTCAAGACTAGTGGTTGTAAACTCTGTTACACCACTTGTACCTACAGGTAAGCCTATATTAAGACTTACCTGTAGGTACTGTAAATATCTCCTAAACATACACAGTTTAGGAAATATTCACAAGATACACTGCTGCTGATGTCATCTGCGCATGCGCACTGGTGTCGCTTCTTTAGGGCCCGTGCCGTGAACCGTGGCTCTCGCACGCATGCGTGGCAGTGATGTCATTGTGGCTCCGGCCAATCACACGCCAGAGCCCACAAACCCAGAAGTAACTCCAGTGAAAGATGTTGGCCCTGTCACCAGTGTGCCGGTGCCCGTTCAGGGCATCGTTCTGAGGTAAGAATTTCTTAATGAGCTAGTATGCAATGCATACTAGCTCATTATGTCATTGTCTTGAAGGTTTTTTTGTTGTTTTTGTTTTTCAGAGGTTTACAACCTCTTTAAATGCAGGTTAAAAATCTCCCATATATATATATATATATATATATTTATGCGTGTGTTTAGTTGTTTGCCTAACTGCTTATATTTTTAATATAAGTGTAATACCCCTCTGACACCCCATAGGCACGATAGCATTTTCAGAGGAAGGGGTGGGTTAGCCTTTTACTCCAGGGTTGAGCCTATTGCTAGAATGAGGGGCCCAAGAAAGGATATTGGGAGCCAGTCACTTTTGTCCTTTTAAAGTTACATTGCAGAACAGTTAAAGGAGGTGAGGGTTCGGGATCCCAGATACCGTAGCAGATCACTTACAGAATCTCCACATCCGGATCAATGTCTGGCTTCAGAGTGT
Organism: Glandirana rugosa; assembly: GCA_018402905.1. Taxonomy (NCBI): domain Eukaryota; kingdom Metazoa; phylum Chordata; class Amphibia; order Anura; family Ranidae; genus Glandirana; species Glandirana rugosa. The sequence continues at coordinate 290,984 of BLSH010023768.1, forward strand.
CAGAACCTTGAAGCCGACCTGGCAGCACTGTAAGCACGTTCCCAAATTTCACTGTGCCCTACAAGTTAGTCACCAGGCCCTTCTAAGAGACCAGCCTTCTTCCTGGTTCTCTCCAGTAAGGGGCCTCCCCTGGGTCTCCTCGTTGGCGCGCCTTCCTCCAGACCGGGCAGGACAACGTCATGACCACTTCGGCACATGTTAGACCACAAAACAGGGCTTAACAGCAGGGATCCATCCAGCAGCAGCTCCCTGGGCCTCAGCCCAGGGGAAGGGAAAGAGAGCACATGGTCTGTTCCAAATATTTATTTCCTCTCCCATCATGCACCAGTGGGATAATCCTACTGGATTGGCTGAAGAAAATATAAATATTCATAACTTTTTTTTGGAGATCTCATACTGTGACCAATGATAACATCTACTGGAGACAGTGAGAAATCACAAGCCAACTTAGGGAAAGACTAGGAGAAAAACTATACAATCAGCTAACTACAGCCAAGCCAAAAACTAAACTGGGAACAAAGGGGCTACAATAATATAGGAAGTGGCGTTCTTTAGTCCACAGAGGTAAACTGGACAAGGCTCACTGGATTTCTGGCAGATGAACAGGTATTTTCCATCCACTTATCAAACAAACATCATTTTAATAAACCCACACTGACATACTTAACATGTTATAAAGGAGAAAATAAAAGAAGATTGTAAAATATTCATAACTTAAAAACAGAGCGACTGTTAATAGGTAACAATGTTAACTTTAGATAATTGATTTATTCGTCCTTCCGTCTATAAAGATGAACACCTAACAAGTTATTGGTAATTCAGTTTACTGCATTTGTGTTTATTGCCCATGTTTGCTGGAACATGAGTCATGGTGCTATGTTTTTTATCTGTCTGCTTATTGCAAAGAGTACTGCTAGGAGTTTTACTGATTGGACGGGCTGTGATATCATGAATATGAAGCGCCAATTTGATGCCGCTGGTCTTAAGTGAATGGATGAGTTGTATTTTCATAAATGTGGAGTGTCAGTGATGTCACTGGTCTCTAGTGATTGAATGGGCTGTGTTCTCATGAATAGGAAGTGTCAGTGATGTCACTGGTTTCTAGTGATTGGACAGGCTGTGTTTTCATGAATAGGAAGTGTCGGTGATGTCACTGGTCTCTAGTGATTGGACGGGCTGTGTTCTCATGAATAGGAAGTGTCGGTGATGTCACTGGTCGCTAGTGATTGGACAAACTGTGTTCTCATGAATAGGAAGTGTCAGTGATGTCACTGGTCTCTAGTGATTGGACAGTCTGTGTTCTCATGAATAGGAAGTGTCGGTGATGTCACTGGTCTCTAGTGATTGGACGGGCTGTGTTTTCATGAATAGGAAGTGTCGGTGATGTCACTGGTCTCTAGTGATTGGACAAACTGTGTTCTCATGAATAGGAAGTGTCAGTGATGTCACTGGTCTCTAGTGATTGGACAGGCTGTGTTCTCATGAATAGGAAGTGTCGGTGATGTCACTGGTCTCTAGTGATTGGACAGGCTGTGTTTTCATGAATAGGAAGTGTCGGTGATGTCACTGGTCTCTAGTGATTGGACAGGCTGTGTTCTCATGAATAGGGAGTGTCAGTGATGTCACTGGTCTCTAGTGATTGGACAGGCTGTGTTTTCATGAATAGGAAGTGTCGGTGATGTCACTGGTCTCTAGTGATTGGACAAACTGTGTTCTCATGAATAGGAAATGTTGGTGATGTCACTGGTCTCTAGTGATTGGACAGGCTTTGTTCTCATGAATAGGAAGTGTCGGTGATGTCACTGGTCTCTAATGATTGGACGGGCTGTCTTCTCATGAATAGGAAGTGTCGGTGATGTCACTGGTCTCTAGTGATTGGACAGGCTGTGTTCTCATGAATAGGAAGTGTCAGTGATGTCACTGATCTCTAGTGATTGGACGGGCTGTGTTCTCATGAATAGGGAGTGTCAGTGATGTCACTGGTCTCTAGTGATTGGACGGGCTGTGTTCTCATGAATAGGAAGTGTTGGTGATGTCACTGGTCTCTAGTGATTGGACGGCTGTGTTCTCATGAATAGGAAGTGTCGGTGATGTCACTGATCTCTAGTGATTGGACGGGCTGTGTTCTCATGAATAGGGAGTGTCAGTGATGTCACTGGTCTCTAGTGATTGGACGGGCTGTGTTCTCATGAATAGGAAGTGTCGGTGATGTCACTGGTCTCTAGTGATTGGACGGGCTGTGTTCTCATGAATAGGAAATGTTGGTGATGTCACTTGTCTCTAGTGATTGGACAGGCTGTGTTCTCATGAATAGGAAGTGTCGGTGATGTCACTGGTCTCTAGTAATTGGACAGGCTGTGTTCTCATGAATAGGAAATATCGGTGATGTCACTAGTCTCTAGTGATTGGACAGGCTGTGTTTTCATGAATAGGAAGTGTCGGTGATGTCACTGATCTCTAGTGATTGGACAGGCTGTGTTCTCATGAATAGTAAGTGTCAGTGATGTCACTGGTCTCTAGTGATTGGACAGGCTGTGTTCTCATGAATAGGAAGTGTCTGTGATGTCACTGGTCTCTAATGATTGGACGGGCTGTCTTCTCATGAATAGGAAGTGTCGGTGATGTCACTGGTCTCTAGTGATTGGACAGGCTGTGTTCTCATGAATAGGAAGTGTCAGTGATGTCACTGGTCTCTAGTGATTGGACGGGCTGTGTTCTCATGAATAGGAAGTGTCGGTGATGTCGCTGGTCTCTAATGATTGGATGGGCTGTGTTCTCATGAATAGGAAGTGTCGGTGATGTCACTGGTCTCTAGTGATTGAATGGGCTGTGTTCTCATGAATAGGAAGTGTCAATGATGTCACTGGTCTCTAGTGATTGGACAAACTGTGTTCTCATGAATAGGAAGTGTCAGTGATGTCACTGGTCTCTAGTGATTGGACGGGCTGTGTTCTCATGAATAGGAAGTGTCGGTGATGTCACTGGTCTCTAGTGATTGGACGGGCTGTGTTCTCATGAATAGGAAATGTTGGTGATGTCACTAGTCTCTAGTGATTGGACAGGCTGTGTTCTCATGAATAGGAAGTGTCGGTGATGTCACTGGTCTCTAGTGATTGGATGGGCTGTGTTCTCATGAATAGGAAGTGTCAGTGATGTCACTAGTCTCTAGTGATTGGACAGGCTGTGTTTTCATGAATAGGAAGTGTCGGTGATGTCACTGGTCTCTAGTGATTGGACAGGCTGTGTTCTCATGAATAGTAAGTGTCAGTGATGTCACTGGTCTCTAGTGATTGGACGGGCTGTGTTCTCATGAATAGGAAGTGTCAGTGATGTCACTGGTCTCTAGTGATTGGACGGGCTGTGTTCTCATGAATAGGAAATGTGGGTGAGGTCACTGGTCTCTAGTGATTGGACGGGCTGTGTTCTCATGAATAGGAAGTGTCGGGGATGTCACTGGTCTCTAGTGATTGGACGGGCTGTGTTCTCATGAATAGGAAGTGTCGGTGATGTCACTGGTCTCTAGTGATTGGACAGGCTGTGTTCTCATGAATATGAAGTGCCAGTGATGTCACTGGTTTCTAGTGATTGGACGGACTATGTTCTCATGAATAGGAAGTGTCGGTGATGTCACTGGTCTCTAGTGATTGGACGGGCTGTGTTCTCATGAATAGGAAGTGTCGGTGATGTCACTGGTCTCTAGTGATTGGACAGGCTGTGTTCTCATGAATAGGAAGTGTCGTGATGTCACTGGTCTCTAGTGATTGGACGGGCTGTGTTCTCATGAATAGGAAATGTTGGTGATGTCACTGGTCTCTAGTGATTGGACGGGCTGTGTTCTCATGAATATGAAGTGCCAGTGATGTCACTGGTTTCTAGTGATTGGACGGACTATGTTCTCATGAATAGGAAGTGTCGGTGATGTCACTGGTCTCTAGTGATTGGACGGACTATGTTCTCATGAATAGGAAGTGTCGGTGATGTCACTGGTCTCTAGTGATTGGACGGGCTGTGTTCTCATGAATAGGAAGTGTCGGTGATGTCACTGGTCTCTAGTGATTGGACAGGCTGTGTTCTCATGAATAGGAAGTGTCGTGATGTCACTGGTCTCTAGTGATTGGACGGGCTGTGTTCTCATGAATAGGAAATGTTGGTGATGTCACTGGTCTCTAGTGATTGGACGGGCTGTGTTCTCATGAATATGAAGTGCCAGTGATGTCACTGGTTTCTAGTGATTGGACGGACTATGTTCTCATGAATAGGAAGTGTCGGTGATGTCACTGGTCTCTAGTGATTGGACGGGCTGTGTTCTCATGAATAGGAAGTGTCGGTGATGTCACTGGTCTCTAGTGATTGGACGGGCTGTGTTCTCATGAAAAGGAAGTGTCAGCGATGTCACTGGTCTCTAGTGATTGGACAGGCTCTGTTCCCATGAATATGACATCTCAGTGATGTCACTGGTCTCTAGTGATTGGACAGGCTGTGTTCTCATGAATATGAAGTGTCAGTGATGTCACTGGTCTCTAGTGATTGGACGGTCTGTGTTCTCATGAATATGAAGTGTCAGTGATGTCATTGGCCTCTAGTGATTGGATGGGCTGTGTTCTCATGAATAGGAAGTGTCGGTGATGTCACTGGTCTCTAGTGATTGGACAGACTGTGTTCTCTTGAATACAAAGTGTCGGTGATGTCACTGGTCTCTAGTGATTGGACGGGCGGCATTCTCATAAATATGAAGCGTTGTGATGTCACAGAAATTGTCGTTGGATACACGCACGCTGGTTCGACAGCACTCCACAAAACAGAGACACCCTTTTGAAACAGGGATTCATATTAGCAAAAAGACATGTTTTGGGGGCCAAACACACCCCCTCCTCTTTCATCAGGGTCTAAAGTAAAATATAATTAAAATATTAATGGACTGCTCAGCAACCACCAACAGTTCTCAGATGCTGAGTGGCCAGAAAAAAAATTCCTCCTAGACCCTGGAAGAAAACTCTTTGCTGGCATCTGAGGCCTGTTGTTGGTTGCTGGCCAGTCCATGAATATTTAAAAAAAACTCTCCTTTAAGCATGGGTGGGTTGTTTAGCCTCTGAAATGCCTTGGCTTTTTTCTGCTCTGAATCAGTTTTATCGATAAAGGCCTTGAACTCTTGGATGTTTGTTGGACAATCACATTAGACTGTATGTAGTCTTAGGCACCCTTCCAGACAGCAGAGCTACTACAGTAACCTTATTTTATTTGTTTTTATACATTGTGCATTCACATCAGTCCTTGTCCTCAAGGAGCTTAAGATCTAAGGTCCTTACCTCATATACTAGGGGCCCTTTCAGACAGCATCCAATTAACCTGCCAGCAGTGCGGAAGAAAACCCACATAAGCACAAGGAGAACATGCAAACTCCATTGAAATAGTGGAAGTCCTATCAACTAGTCCTAGTACTAGGTGGGTTCCTTACTGAGGAACCTAGCACTGCAAGAAAGGAGTGCTGACCACTAAACCTCTGCACTGCTCTAACTTGTTTTGTAGTTATGTAGCGCTACCCCGCAGGAGCCGCTGGTTGATTTGGGTCCTCTGCTTGATTTGGTCTTACAACTCTATGAAAAAACTGCAGCATTTATTGGCTAGTTAAAGTCAACCAACATAGAGCATAAGAATGAATACACAATCGGATTTACAGGGTTCCTTGCAGTGATTTTAAACTCCACCATACACTGCGGCCTTAACAGCGTAACCGTAGTTCTCCTTGTGAGATGAACTGCAACAAGTGAAAAACAAAAGTATGAACAGGATTAGGCTAGGTTACTTGAGAGCTTTCCCGACAAGGGACCCAGGTTTAGGCTTGAGGTTATGGATTTAAAGCCAAACACAAATCTTCAGGATAAAACATCTGCCTATATGTAAGTTTTCTGCCGGCTAGATCAGGGCCCTTAAAAACGTTGGCGCACTGGGATGGGGAATTTCTATGATTTGAGTAGAGACAGGCTGCAGAAGATTGATGATGTCATCATTCGGGTAAACCTCCTTCTGTCAGGAGGCTCCCAGTGTTTGGCTGACAGCAATGTATAATATAGTACAGCCTCACTATTTCTCAACACTGGTCTCCCTCACTCAGTCCTTCTGTGCAGTACATTGCAGAACGCTAAGGCCCATGCAGAATGCATATAAATATAATATCTAGATTTGTTTAAAGAATTTTAATGCAAGAATTCATAGTATTTTTATTATACCTGCTTGGAGTACACTTTTGAGATTCTGCCATATAACAGCAAGACCTGTGCTGTTGACCTATTTTGTATGCTCTTAGAGGTGCTGGAAGATCACCTGGATTAGACTACAAAGGAGACATTAAGATTGTAAGCCTTTTGCCAAATGACTGTGTTACACAAATTAAACACAACGGCCTAAAACAAATATTGATCGCCTTTTTCCAATGAAATGGTTTGCAGCAAGTCCATGTCATGTGGAGAAAGGAAACATAACAAATGTTTTCTTCTAGTGGAAAATTTCACAGTTATAAACCTTATCTAAATCATTTCATTAGTACGTTTGATAATATCTAAATGCTTTCAGTAAATAAAATGTTTGATAAGCGAATAACACACGTATAATGTTACAAATGACAAGACTCCCTGCTTCTGTCACTGGGCAGACCCATTTCTGAGACATCACTTTATATTCAGGAGAACGCAGTCCATTATTACTAGGGACCTGCCTGGAATGTGGCACATCTGTTCAATGTGTACAATCTACTACAACACAATGCAATACAACTGACATTTACAAACCTACTACAATGCAACTGACATTTGCAAACCTACTACAGCACAGCACATAGAGTTCCCTCTAAAGATACATACTAAACCCTTATCCTTGATGAGGGTCTAGTATGGGTTTTAAGGGGATGCCATGCACAAAAACTAAAAACCAAAATCAATACCAAACTTCTGTCCAAGCTTGAATCCTGGCTGGCCAGGAAAAGTAAATGGGGGGGTAATGGAGAGTGCGTGCCTCCCATCCTACCCTAACTATACTAGAGCACATGCCCTCAAATTAGGGAGTGTACCTTGCCAGGAGGATCCTATGTTGACTATGTTGATGAGGACAAGACCTTGGCCTGATGGTTATTGGGGTCTGCTGGCGGGTAGCACCTGGAAGAAGGTGGTACATAGTACCCCTCGTTGCTTACTTAAAAATGTACAAGGTAAATATACACATGGATACCTTCGACAAGTCCCTTATTAACCGCTTGACCTCTGGAAGATTGTATCCCCTCCATGACCAGGCCATTTTTGCCATTCGGCACTGTGCTACTTTAACTGGCAATTGCGCGGTCATGCAACACTGTATACAAATGAAATGTATGTTATTTTTTTCACATAAATTGAGCTTTCTCTTGGTGGTATTTGATCACTACTGGGTTTTTTTTATTTTTTATTATTAAAATGAAAAAAGATCGAAATTTTTGGGGAAAAAACAATATTTTTTACTTTCTGCTATAAAATATTTTTTTTTCATAAGTTTAAACCAAATGTATTCTGCTGTCTTTGGTAAAAAAAATCCCAATAAGTGTATATTGATTGATTTGTGTGAAAGTTATAGCGTCTACAAATTATGGTACAGTACATATACTAATTTTATTTTATTTATACTTGTAATGGCGGTGATCAGCGACTTATAGTGGGACTGTGATAGTGCGGTGGGCAATCTGACACTGGGTGGGAACTAAACATATTTTGTCTCTCAGGATGCCCACCAGCAAGCCAGAAGGCAGCAGGATAGTGGTTTCTAAGATGCCGTCACGATTAGAGTTACCACCTCATCCTTTTAAACCCGAACACATATGAATTACACAGGTTCTGAGGCTAATTTAATGCAGATAAGGCACCAAGAGACTTTAATTACCACCTTAATCAGCCACAGAACCTGTGTAATTAATATGGGTTTTAAAGGGATGAAGTGGCAACCCTAGTCACGATCCCAGCAACCAATGACACTGTGCAGCCTGCACACTCAAAGTATTGATTTACTGGTGGCAGTAATACCACCAATAAAATAACTACTTCCTGTTGCATAAGCAGCAGGATGTTCAGTGCTGGCAAACTGTCAATTAGTTTGGCTGGTCAACGAATAATGAATAAGCAACATTTGGGACAAACTTTGCACAGGGACTAACCTGAACCTCATCACTATTGCTTTGATTTCACCAATGGTGTCCCTTAAACAAATTTAAGAAACTTTTCAGCAATTCACCGCTCCAACATTTGTGGAAATCTGAAATTAAAAGGTTTAGGTGGGCTGTGGCCAAGCAAGACCTTCAAATCATGTTGCATGAGGCGTAAAATATCACTTGACTGTGTCCCGGGGATTATAGGAAGTCTGATTGCTAACATTCTTTACAAAGTTGTTCTGCAGACCTTTATCTTTTACCACTTTGCCCCTGCTGGATCTATTGAACTAGTTCTACTCTTGTAAAGTGATAAACTCATATTCTAAGGCCACCATGAACATCACTCAAACAACTGCGATTGCTTCATAAACTTGTACGTTTCTTTTTACTACAACCCTTCCCTCACAGGTCCAAAATACACAAGAACGCCATAAAAATGAGACGTTTGTACACTTGTCATAAACTCCAAGCAATATGGCCTATGATCCGTCAATCTCTTCACATCACAGGCACAATTTCTTGAGGTAAATTACGATCAAGGTATTTCGCAAAAGTAACATTTTCCTGGTCAAGCTTTACAGCGTATGTTCATGGGATTAGGTGTTCGGGAGGATGTTTGACACCCAAGAGGATGAAAGGTCTGACATTGACAGAAGTGTGAAAGATCAAAAAAGGATGCATGCAGCAATAAAACGTGTCCTCGCAAAACAGAACTAACACAAAAAAATGTACCAATTGTTTTTTGAAGCATATTTGCATTTAAGTCCAACTCGCGGCCCTTTAATTCTTATTGTGTTGTCCTTAGACCCCAGCAGATAGTACTAGGAGCATTGATTTGCAAAAAGACTGTAATGGTAGTTATCTCTAGCAGACTTTTTCACCATGTCCCCAGTCTCTGACTATCTCCTGCACCATGTTGCCAGTCTCCAATCACACCCATAGCACGTCTGCAGTCCTAAACCATCTCCTGTAGTATGACAGCATTCTGTTCCTTGTCTCCCAATTATGTTCCTGCATTGTCATTCTGTCTCAAGGACTTCTGATGAAGACTTTAAGTGGTGCCCCCCTCCAAAAAAAAAGTAATGGAAGCGTTGATTTGTAAAGATACTATAATGGTAGTTACCGTATTTGTCTTCTACCATGTTCCCAGTCTTTGACTGTCTCCTGCACTATGTCTCCAGTCTCTAACCACACCTGTAGCATGCCTGCAGTCTTAAACCATTTCTCATAGTATGGCAACACTCTGTTCCTTGTCTTCCAATCATGCTCCTGCATTGTCACTCTATCTCAAGGGCTTCCAATGAAGACTATAAGTGTCCCCCCCCCCCAAAAAAAGTAGTGGAAGCATTGGTTTGTAAAGGTACTATTTCTCTTGTACCATGTTTCCAACCAGCCTTTGATTGTCTCCTGCGCCATGTCTCCAGTCTCCAACGACGCCTGAAGCATGCCTGCAGACATAATCCATCTCCTTTAGCATGACAATGTTCTGTTCCTTGTCTCCCAATTGTGTTCCTGCATTGTCATTCTGTCTCACGGGCTTCTGATGAAGACTATAAGTGTTGGGGGGGGGGG
>BLSH010023839.1:6840-17686 GCA_018402905.1 Glandirana rugosa
CTGGGAACGGCCTGCCAGGAACTCTATGAGCTCTTTCCAGCACAAAACATTGTGACAAGCAATCCTTACCGAACTCCTGCATAAACCAGCACTCTAGGAATGACACTGGGTCAGAACCCTCCACCCGCTCAGGCAATCCCACAAGGCGCAAATTGTTCCTTCTCAGACGATTTTCCAAATCGTCAGCCTTGTCTTCCAGGGACTTGATTTTAGCGCCATGCGTTTTAACTGCAGGCAGGAGGGGGTTAACATTATCCTCCAAATCACTGATGCGCCTTTCAGTCTCTGAGACCCTGTCCCGAATCTTATGCATGTCCTGGCGCATAATAGTAATGTCTAATTTCAGCTCCGCTACCTTCCCCATCAGGTCAGAGTGATTTACCTTAATAGTTTTTAGTACATCCATCAGGGTAGGTTCTTCCTCCATGTCCTTATCGCTGGGAGAAGTCTGTGACAGCAACTCCTGCGGAGCCCCAGCTCCCGGGGAGGGAGGCAGAGAAGGGGGGAGTTCAGGGTCTTCTCCAAACAGCTCCGGCGTGGATGCAAAGGAGGGGAGCGGGGCGGTGGAGCGGCGGCCATCTTGGCCCCCAAGGCCTGAACGAGTGGTGATATTCATTGCGGCTGGAGGCTGCTTCTTTCTCCTCTATCCCATCAACTATCGCCTCACAGAGCAGGGGAAGCCGTACAGCAACCAGGCAGAGGTGGATTGAGGCTTCACAGGGTAGAGGCACGCAGGATTGCAAAGGATTATGCCGAGGAGATCCGGAGCTGCTGAAAAACACGTCCGATCACATGCCGCTTCAGGCCACGCCCTCATACAGTGCAGTCTTAGAAGAAAACCTGTTAGAGTCTGCAAAAGACTTGAGACTGGGTTGGAGGCACACCTTCCAGCAGGACAACGACCCTAAACATACAGCCAGAGCTACAATGGAATGGTTTAGATCAAAGCATATTCATGTGTTAGAATGGCCCAGTCAAAGTTCAGACCTAAATCCAAAGGAGGATCTGTGGCAAGACTTGAAAACTGCTGTTCACAGACGCTCTCCATTCAATCTGACAGAACTTGAGCTATTTTGCAAAGAAGAATGGGCAAAAATATCACTCTCTAGATGTGAAAAGCTGGTAGAGACATCCCCAAAAAGACTTGCAGCTGCAATTGCAATGAAAGGCGGTTCTACAAAATATTGACTCAGGGGGGCTGAATACAAATGCACACCACACTTTTCACATATTTATTTGTAAAAAAATGTTGAAAAACATTTATCATTTTCCTTCCACTTCACAATTATGTGCCACTTTGTGTTGGTCTATAAACATAAAATGCCAATAAAATACATTTACACTTTTGGTCGTAACATGACAAAATGTGGGAAATTTCAAGGGGTATGAATACTTTTTCAAGGCACTGTATTTACTTAACATTGTTTGCAATGTTAAATAAGTGGCCTTGCAAAGCACTAACATGTGTATGATGTGCCTCCTTGCGCTATGTTGACTGCAATGCATAGGTATGCAGCTGGTGAGCAACTGATACATAATCAACGTTAATTCACAGTATTAGCATTGCAAAATTAGCAATTGTGACAGTCAAGCTGAACAATAAAGATTCTAAACTTTTTCAAACAGATTTTTTTTTACAGTGAATGTGCTGGGGGTCAGGTGGTTGAGTGTTCTGTGTTAGGATCTGGGTTGCACTTCACCCCAGTCCTGAGGACTCTGTGTCCCCTGCTGAGTCCTGTGGTCTCTGTCAAGATTTGACAGTAATGCAGGAGAGGGTGGATGGCCCTCAACGCACACTGTGTTCGGGGCTGTGCACCCGTTCCTGCATGCCTGTCACATTTTAACATGCAGCTGTCTGTGGACCTCCTGCATCTGCATCCGCTTCTATAGCCCATCTGTATGCAGCTAGGGGCGGATGCAGACACCAAAACAAACACAGCCTGCATGCGGTATGGGGGCCAGTGCCCATCTGAACAACACTTAGAAGAATAACTAAAGGCAGAACTTTGTTTTTAGTTTTGGATAGCGTGGAGAGGGATTAGAGCCCCTGTCAGTTTTTATTGCTGTCTGCGCCCCCCATTAGTGAGATTTATCATCTCTATTTGTCCTGTTTACTGTTATTGAAAGTAAAGGAAAAAGAAAATCTCAAGTTTTGCGTTGTCCCCAGAAAAGTCATAGAGGGGAAATCTTCTAATGGGGACACTAGTTCTGGTGACCTGGGGGCCCCCAAGGAATTCCTTTAATTTGCAGGGATTTCTTCTCACTTCCTGTTTGGCTATGGGACAGGAAATTAAGGGAAATCTCCACAATGGGACACAGATGGAAAAAAAAAAGTCTGACAGGAGTTATAACCCTCCCTTACTCTATTCAAAATGAAAAACAAAGTTTTGCCTATAGTTCTACTTTAAGGACCTCCAATGTGACAAGGACAACCTAAAAAAAGAAAATTCTAATACATTTCTCTTCTTTAGGCATCTTATTATTCACCAGCACCTGCCTCCATATAAAAAGTGTTTGAATAGACCTCAGCTTTGTTTGCATATAGAACACAGCGGCCACAGTATAGAACATTTAACCACTTAACGCGGTAGTAAACCCCCAAAGCTGTTTTTACCTACAGGTAAGCCTATAATAAGGCTTACCTGTAGGTAAAAAGAATATCTCCTAAACCTGCATGGTTTAGGAGATATTCGCCATGCATGCAGCCGCTGACATTAGCGGCGCATGCGCCCCTATGATCCGGTCGAGGCGTCCGGCAACTCAGAGCTGGCTGCCGGGACGAAGAGCTCCCGCGCGCATGCGCGGGAGTGACGTCACGCGGCTCCGGCCACTCACAGCGCCGGAGCCGCATACCCGGAAGAAAGAAGAGGACCAACATGTCAGCGTCCTTAGCGCTGACCAACTCGGGCATCGGGGGCCTCGTTTTCAGGTAAGTATTTCATAATATGTTAATATGCGATGCATACTAACATATTATGCTATTGTCTTGCAGGATTTTTTTTTATTTTTTTTTTGGGAACGAGTTTACTACCGCTTTAAGGACCGGAAGGATTTACCCTCTTAATGACCAGGCCATTTTTTAGCGATGCGGCACTGCGTTGCTTTAACTGACAATTGTGCGGTCTTAAGACATTGTACCCTAACAAAATTTATGTCCTTTTTTCCCCACAAATAGAGCTTTCTTTAGGTGGTACTTGATCACCTTTGATATATATTTTTTTACTATAATAAATATCCAAAAAAAAATGAAAAAAAAAAACCCCAAAATTTCTTCATCAGTTTAGGTCAATATGTATACTTCTACATATTTCTGGTAAAAAAAAAAAAAAAAATCGCAATAAGCGTATATTGATTGGTTTGCGCAAAGATTATTGCGTTTACAAACTATGGGAAAGACTTATGGATTTTTATTTATTTCTTTTTTACTGGCAATGGCGGCAATCTGTAATTTTTAGCGAGACTGCGACATAGCGGTGGACAAATCTGACCCCAAATGACACTTTTTGGGGACCAGTGGCATTATTACATTGATCAGTGCTATAAAAATGCAGTGATCAATGTATGAATGACACTGGCAGGGAAGGGGTTAACACTAGGGGCGCTCAAGGGGTTAACTGTGTTCCCTGGGTCTGTTCTAACTGTAGGGGGGATGGGCTGCCAGGGACATGACAGAGATCACTGTTCCCAATCACTGGGAACAGAAGATCTGACATGTCCCCTGTCAGAACGGGGATCCATCTTGTTTACATAGCCAGATAGATCCCTGTTCTCCCTCTGTGTACAATGTTAATGGGCGGCCGGCGGACATCAAATCTGCTGAAACCGCGGGCGCGCGCCTGCAATCTCACATGCACGGACTGACGTACGGTTACGTTGGTTCGCGTAGGAGAGCCGACCAGTATATGTGCGGTGGCTGGTCAGCAAGTGGTTAAATGCACATCTTACTTTTTTTTGTTAGTCTGTTACATTATAACCTGTTATATAGCCATACGCTCCCATGACATTTACATTTTTATTATCTCACAGGGACATATTAGCAAACTGCTGTAACTGGAAATAGGATAACAAAAATATAAAATGCGAACTCAAACTGAAATAGAACACGCATTGCTTCCAGAGGAATATATGAAACAAAATATTCATTTATACAGTCTGATTTTAATCTTAAAAGGTAATCGAACCTGTCGATAACTTGAAGCATTTGCCTTCAAGGCAGCAACGTGCAGTCAGGGGAGGCAGATGAGGCAGAACATTAAAAAAAAAAATGAAAAAACAAAACAAAAAAAATGATAGCCTTTGATAGACTAGCTGATGTCATACCCCGCCACTGGTAAAAATTTGGGGCTTCTATTATCTATGGTTCCAGAGATACGGGGCTCCTTGCATAGCCTGTCAGAAGCTACATACAGAGCGGCCAATTTAAATACAAGCTGACACACTGTGTTTGCAGCAGACTGAGAGGATGAGCTCACAGTGCCTCTCCTCACTTCTTGTCAGAGGCACTGAGCTCAATGGACAGCTTTGAGACGTATCCAATGGTAAAGCACCATTGGCCCAAGCTGTCCAATAAAAATGCTGTAGTGGAGGCACGCCTCACTGCAGTGTCATAGAAGGGGGCATGTGTCTAAAAGACAAATACTCCCTCCCAGCCCAGCCCTCTTAACTACAAGGAAATACATGGGTTTATGTGTATAAGATTTACTCACAATTCCATGTTTTTCTCACACAGTTAAGAGGGAGAATGAGAATCTGCTGCTGCTGAAAAGTTACAAGCTAAATTATATGGTATGATATATGTGATAAGATAATGTAAAAGGAGGGAACATATATTTGGTCCCACCTTCATGGGCTTGCGGCTGTCCCGCCCCCCCTTTAAATTTAATAAAATATATTGAATTTTAGTATAGTTTAACATGAGGTATTAATAGGTACTGTCTCTTTAAGAATTCTGAGGCATTGGGAATTAGCCAATAGTGTGGAGTGGAATCTTCTAGGGTGTTGAGGGATCCCTATAAATAGGTTTAGGCGCCCTTTTTTGAGGCGCATTGGGTCAGGACTAGCAAGAGAGCTAGAGCGCGCTTCCCCTTTAATTTTACGTCATGAAGACTCTCCTCAGAAGAATTCTGGAGAAAGCTGAGAGCGGAGGAGGAGACGAGTGGCTTAGGAGATGCCTTGCATTAGCAGAAGAGGCTGAGGAAACAGTGCGGGCTGAAGGAAGAGAGGGTGAGACGGAGGAAGCCTTACCATATTCTCAGCCGCCGACAAGCCCAGCAGAGGACGGGAATATGAGGCGTCGGGAGCGGAGAAGCCGGCCGCCGGAACGAGGTGAAGTGTTGGCGTCTGTGGAGAGAAGGCGGGGTGTGCCGAGTGGAGAGAATGTTGCGGACCTGGAGGAGGGAACGAGTCACGGAGCTCTGAAGAGACGAAGAGGACATTCTCCTCAGCCGACAGGCAGGGGAGTGAAGAAAGCCGGTCAGCGTCTCGCTGCAGGGCGGGCCTCCAGGCCGCTCGTACAGGTGCCTGAGCGGCATAGTGAAGATACACACAGAGTGGTGAGGGAGACTGCAGTGTCAGCGGAGAGTGCTGGCTGCAGCAGGAGAGAGGAGCTATCAAACGAAGCTGTGAGCATTGCTGTGAATAAAGATATGCAGGCTGCATATGGTGCCAATGATAACATGGCAGGTGAGTTAAAAGACATGCATTTGCTTTCTAATTTAATTGGCTCTTTGTCCTCCTTAGTGCAGGTTATGGCTGGGAATGCAAAGGTGTCGTCAGTCAGTACAAGGTCGCTGCAAGAAGGTAATTCTGCAGATGGTAATGATGTTAATACTAATATAGTGGATAATTCTGTCAATAATTATACAATGTCAGTTGTTGAGTCAGCTAACACTGTAAACAGAAATTCTGTACCTGAGACCTGTTTGAAGGAGGCGTTGCCATGTGAGGTTTCTCCTTTAGGTTTCCATTTGTCATCCTCTATAAAAGAGAGAATTTGGAAAGGAGAGTTTATTGATATCCTCTCTCTCCTTCCGTCAGCAAAGGAATCTTCTTTTAAGAATGAAAGGAAACCTGTTGAGAAATTGGAAGAAAGGAGAAATGTGCCTAGGTCAATTTTTAACTGGCTACAGGCATTTTGCATATTTGCCAGTGTTTTAGCTGAGAAAAAACCTGATCTTTGTGGTGGTTTATTCCAGCATATGGATCAGGTTTTGGAAGCTTATAGGAATTTTGGAGGCATGGGATGGTTTTTCTATGATGAATCATTCCGACAGAAATTAGCTGTTCATCCTAATTTAAGATGGGGTATGAAAGATATAGGGTTATGGTTGAACCTTATCGTACCTCAAAAACCTCCTATTCCTAGGCAAAGCATGGCAAATAACTTATCGGCTGCATATAAAAAAGGTTTTTGTTATGCGTATAATGAATCGCAGTGCAAATGGGGTACTTCTTGTAGATATAAACATGAGTGCTCTTTTTGCACAGGCGCACATCCGGTGGTGAAGTGCTATAAAAGAAACATGGGGTTGCATTCACAGAGAGATAGTTTTCAAAAAAGCGCACACGCCGGTGAAGTTGGAAAATAGGCTTCAGTGGTTGGACAGATACCCAAACAGGGAGAGAGCTGAATTTTTGCTTTGAGGTTTTTCTTTGGGTTTTCCCTTACCAGTTTATCAAGGTAAGGGCTGCACTATGGTAAACAATTTGAAATCTATTGATAGGGCGCCAGAGATAGTTTGGCAGAAATTAAAAAAAGAGATTGATGAAGACAGAATAGCTGGCCCTTTTACTTGTCCGCCATTTTCCAACTTCAGATTGTCACCAATAGGCCTCGTGCCGAAAAAAGAGCAAAAGACATCTCGGATTATTCAACACTTATCATTCCCAAAAGGAGGTTCATTGAATGATGAGATTGATGATTCTATGCGTTCTGTAACGTATACTTCTTTTGAAGAGGCAGTTGAAAAAATAAGAGAGGTAGGTCAAGGGGCATGGTTGGCAAAGGCCGATATAAAATCAGCTTTTCGGCTATTGCCAATTGCTCCTGAGGCATTTAATTCGTTAGGTTTCTTTTTTGACGGCTACTATTTTTTCGATAAGTGCCTTCCCATGTGGTGCGCTCTTTCGTGTGCTTATATTGAAGAATTTGCAACATTTTTACATTGGGTTCTGACAGTTCAGTCAGGATGGGAAGGAATTGTGCATTACCTTGATGATTTTTTATTATAGGCCCTAGAGAATCTAATTTTTGTTCAGAATTGCTAATAAAATTTATAGGTTTATCAAAGCAATTTGGTTTTCCTCTAGCAGAAGAAAAAAACGATTTATCCGTGTACAGTGATTGAGTTTTTAGGTATACAAATAGACACATTGTTATTAGAATTTATATTACCTTATCAAAAAATAGTACGCCTTCAGAATATGATTTTTGTTTTTCTTAGAAGAAAGAAAGTTTTATTAAAAGAGATGCAATCTATCTTAGGCTTATTGGCATTCACCTCTCGGATTATGCCTGTAGGTCGGATATTTTCTAGGCGTCTATACATAGCTACAGCAGGTTTAAAAATCGCCTTTTGCACATATTAGACTCAAGGAAGATTTGATGATATGGTCGGAATTTTTACAAGAATATAATGGACGGTCAATGTTTCAAGATCGGTTTATTTTTGCATTGGATTTTCAATTGTTTACGGATGCGGCGGGCTCAAAAGGTTTTGGGGCGATTTGGAAGGAACATTGGTGTTGTGGTATTTGGCCTGACACTTGGGTGGCTAGGAAGTTGGTTAAAAATATAGTATTGTTGGTAGTTGGTTTCCAGTAGTAGTAGCAATGGAGCTGTGGGGTGAAAAGTTTGTCAACAAGCGTATCCTTATTCAAACAGATAATAAGGGTGTGCTTTTTGCCATTAATTGCCTATCTTCAAAATCATTACCAGTAGTTAAGTTACTTCGTTATCTGGTTTTGTTATGTTTAAAGAGAAATATATGGATCAAGGCAAAATTTACTCCTGGGTCTGAAAATGTAATTGCTGATGCGCTTTCTCGTTTACAGATAAGTCGTTTTCGACAATTGTATCCCGAAGCCGATTTAGTGGGTCATCATTGCCCAGCCCACTTATGGGAGTTGGTTTGAATTTAGTTCCTGAAGCAATCCAAAATTCAGTGGCTCAAAAAACATGGAAAGAATATTCTAAAGCTTGGAATAAGTGGGAGGAATTTTGTAGCAGGAATAGAGTTGCTTCAATTATTCCTTCTGAACGTTATATTCTAATTTTTTTGGAGTCTTTGATGGCAACGAATCCTTCTCCCAGTCATTTAGTAAAAACACTTGCGGGCATATCTTTCTTTTTTAGACTTCATAAGCTACCTGCTTGTTCTAGTTATTTTTCTGTACGACAAGCATTGAAGGGATATAAAAAGAAAAGATATGCTCCTGATGAGAGAAGGCCTATATCTTTAGATATGTTGAGAAGTATATGCGAAAGCACAGAAGTGGTTTGTTTTTCAGACTATGAGGCATTACTTTTTAGATCTGCTTTCATCATTGCCTTCTTTGGAGCTTTGAGGATTTCAGAATTAATGCCTAACAATAAGCAGAGGGTGTCAGGTATACAGAGGGAGCATTTAATTTTGGATAGGGATAGTGTAAAAATTTTTATAAAAAGGTCCAAGACTGACCAGTTAGGAAAAGGTCAATGGTTAAGTTTACCATCGAACGCAACAGATAAAGTTTGTCCGGTGAGTACGTTGTGTAAATATTTATCTGTGCGCCCCTGTAGCCCAGGTAATTTGTTGGTACATAAGGACAGTAGCCCACTTACAAAATTCCAATTTGATGCAGTGTTAAAAAAATGCCTTACTTGCATGGGTTTTCAAAAGTTTAAGTTTTCATCTCATTCTTTTCGGATCGGGGCTGCTTCGGTTGCAGCTCAAAACGGATGGTCTGGTGATGACATTAAGAAATTAGGTAGGTGGGGTTCCAATTCTTTTAGAACTTATATTCGGCCTAATTTGTTTATTTGATTTCTTTAGGGATCCAGAAATGTGTATGGATTGTGGGACATTCATACGTTTTTTGGGCAAGTAAGAGAGCAAGTAAGAGAGCAGCGCAACGTTGTTATACGGAAAATTTGTTAATGCCTTGTGAAGAATTTACAGTTTTATGGAAAGGTATAAGGGGGCTATGTTGGTGCCAGCTTTACAATGTGTTGGCTAGATTGCATGTTAGTTGGCCTATGCCGGCTATTTTGGTAATTCACTTAGGGGGCAATGACCTTTGCAGGATGAGAACGTTAGATTTAATTTTTCTAATAAAAAGAGATCTTCAGAGATTTCATTTGATCTCCCCAGGTACAACCATCATCTTTTCGGAACTAATTCCGAGAATGTGTTGGTTGTCTTCAGATAGCTGCAGAATTTGGGAAAAGATTAGAAAACGAGTTAACAGGGCAATTGCAAAGTTTTTACCTTTGTTGGGTGGTTTCGCATATAGGCACATAGATTTGGAGGGAGGGATCGCGGGGTTTTACCGGCAAGATGGGGTGCATCTTTCCGATATCGGGATGGATTTATTTAATTTAGGTTTGCTGAATTGTTTGGAAATTGCCCCGATTTTGGGTTAGGCCGGACTTTTGTTGCTCAAAACAACTCCGGCTTGTGGGGACATTTGGTTGTTTTCATGTTAATTAAATATGGCTCGAGTTCTAATAACTGAGCTTTAAAATTATATTTATATATTTATAGATATATATAGATTTAAATTATAGATATATTTTCATTATTTGGTTGAATGAATTATTTAACTGCTAAGTTAATTTAATGTTTTATTGTAAACCAATAAAGTGCCGCGGCCATTAATTTTCCAAATAAGTTGGTGTGTGTGTATTTATTTTATATAGAGTAAGCTTGTAGGTAGTTTTAAGATATGGGTTTATAACCTTGCATATTGGGACGTGGGCTGCCTGCAATCCCATTATTATTTATCTATTTACTGTGAAATTACTGGTTTAAAGTTATAACTTTAAACTTCAGTAATTTGTCCATTAAGCCACCTACTTGAGTACAGTTTTTGAAAATATAGTAAATTACCTTGTATATTACTTACTAATGGTAATTAACCCCTTGCCACCCAGGCTAATTTTGACACTTCTCTCCTATATATAAAAATCATCATTTTTTTTTTGCTAGAAAATTACTCAGACCCCCCAAACATATATATTGTTTTAGCATACACCCTGGGGCAGGGATATGCAATTAGCGGACCTCTAGCTGTTGCAAAACTACAAGTCCCATCATGCCTTTGCCTCTGGTTGTCATGCTTATGACTGTCAGAGTCTTGCTATGCCTCATGGGACTTGTAGTTCTGCAACAGCTGGAGGTCTGCTAATTGCATATCCCTGCCCTAGGGAATACGGCCGCGTGATCGAGCCTAGTGAGCGCGCGCCGCCGGAGGCGCGCCCGCGCGCTCACTGTGTCCGGGGAGGGCCGGGGAGCGGGTGCGGCGGCTTCGATTGCCGCCGGCTACCGCCGCGCGCGAGTGATCCGAGCTAGTGCGCCGGCATAAGGGATCCCGTCCCTATACGTTAATCGTCTGGAGGTCGACAACGTCTTGATGTTCAGGGTACTCCGTATCGTTCTGAGACTGTCAGTATTCGTACTGTTGGTCTCCGTTTCCGTACTACCCTGAACATCAAAACGTTGTCGATCTCCAGGCGATTAACGTATAGGGACGGGGTCCCACATACGATTTTGTTATATATACAAACCCCCCAGACTCATTAAAAGATCGTTTTTTTTTTACTACTAAAAATATATATCCTCTCTTCACAGTTTTAATCGGACCCACC
>BLSH010023839.1:17696-33567 GCA_018402905.1 Glandirana rugosa
AGTTATAGGCAGTCATAAAATAAAAGCTGCGGAAATTCCAGAAAATGTACCCTAGTTTGTAGACGCTATAATTTTTGCGCAAAGCAATAAATATACGCGATTTGGCTTTTTTTTTTACCCGAGACATGTGGCTGAATGCATTTTGGCAAAAATTTATGACTAAAATTTAGTTTATTGTATTTTTGTAATAACATAAAGTTGAAAATATAATTTTTTTTCAAAAATTTCCGTTATATTTTTGTTTATATCGCAAAAATTAAAAAGCGCAGTGGTGAACAAATACCACCAAAAGAAAGCTCTATTTGTGGGAAAAAAAGGACGCAAATTTCGTTTGGCTACTGCATTGCATGACCGCGCAATTATCATTTGAAGCGGCGAAGTGCCAAATTGAAAAAAGGGCTCCGGTCCTAAAGCTGGAAATCCTTCCGGGGCTGAAGTGGTTAAAGAAAAAAAAAATTAAAAAACAAAAAAAAGATAGATAGACTTTGATAGACTAGCTGATGTCATACCCCGCCACTGGTAAAAATTTGGGGCTTCTATTATCTATGGTTCCAGAGATACAGGGCTCCTTGCATAGGCTGTCAGAAGCTACATACAGAGCGGCCAATTTAAATACAAGCTGACATACTGTGTTTGCAGCAGACTGAGAGGAAGAGCTCACAGTGCCTCTCCTCACTTCTTGTCAGAGGCACTGAGCTCAATGGACAGCTTTGAGACGTATCCAATGGTAAAGCACCATTGGCCCAAGCTGTCCAATAAAAATGCTGCAGTGGAGGCACGCCTCACTGCAGTGTCATAGAAGGGGGCATGTGTCTAAAAGACAAATACTCCCTCCCAGCCCAGCCCTCTTAACTAGAAGGAAATGCATGGGTTTATGTGTATAAGATTTACCCACAATCCCATGTTTTTCTCACACAGTTAAGAGGGAGAATGAGAATCTGCTGCTGCTGAAAAGTTACAAGCTAAATTATATTGTATGATATATGTGATAAGATAATTATTTATTATTTATCTATTTACTGTGAAATTACTGGTTTAAAGTTATAACTTCAAACTTCAGTAATTTGTCCATTAAGCCACCTGCTTGAGTACAGTTTTTGAAAATATAGTAAATTACCTTGTATATTACTTACTAATGGTAATTAACCCCTTGCCACCCAGGCTAATACTGACACTTCTCTCCTATATGTAAAAATCATCATTTTTTTTTGCTAGAAAATTACTCAGAACCCCCAAACATATATATTGTTTTAGCAGACACCCTAGGTCAGGGATATGCAATTAGCGGACCTCTAGCTGTTGCAAAACTACAAGTCCCATCATGCCCCTGCTTCTGGGTGTCATGCTTATGACTGTCAGAGTCTTGCTATGCCTCATGTGACTTGTAGTTCTGCAACAGCTGGAGGTCCGCTAATTGCATATCCATGCCCTAGGGAATAAAATGGCGATCGTTGTAACTTTTCATGTTAGCAATTTTTCAAATGCGTTTTTTAAAAAAAAATAAATTATTTCATGAATATAAAAAAAAGCAGTAACGTTAGCCTGTTTTTGTTTGTATAATGTGAAAGATGATGTTACGCTGAGTGAATAGATACCCAACATGTCACATTTAAAGTTGCGCACACTTCTGGAATGGCGCCAAACTTCAGTACTTAAGATCTCCATAGACCATGCTTTAAAATTTTTTAGAGGTTACATGTTTAGACTTACAGAGGAGGTCTAGTGCTAGAATTATTGCTCTCGTTCTAACGCTTGCAGCGTATGTAACCGGTGTGTATCTGGCTCTGATATTAGCCAGTGCCTCCCCATCCACTGACCTCACTGCATGTCCCTGCTTCAAGGCACTGAAGTCATTATCTGCATGTCTTAAGTAGCATCTTCTAGTGCAGTGTTTTTCAACTCCGGTCCTCAAGGCGCACCAACAGGTCATATTTTCAGGATTCCCCTCAGATGAAACAGCTGTGGTAATTACTAAGGCATTGAAACTGATCAAATCTCCTATGCAAAATAATGGAAATCCTGAAAACATGACCTGTTGGTGCGCCTTGAGGACTGAAGTTGAGAAACACTGCTCTAGTGTGCTAGAATTAGTGTACATAGTTAGCTGTAGCGTAGGTAAATTTGGCTTGGCTGAGAGCCAGGCCTGGGATGAATCTGGGTCAGGGTTGTGTGACTCAGGAAGGCTGGATGACTCAACAGGCAGCATCACTGGTACCTCCCCCTGCTTTGTAGAACCTTGGAGAAGCTTCTAGAACTGGTAGGCAGAGGTTAGGAGGAGCTGCTTGGCATATTTATGAGGTCCTGACCAATCCTCAACAGAAATGGGCTGGGAGGCGGCCTATTTACCTCATAAATATGCATGCCAGCAGGGGCAGTCAGGTGGAAGATGGAGATGAAGTGCTGAGGAGGCTGTCGGTGAACCTCCGGGGTGCCCCTTGGTCTGGGGGGGGTGTGACCTCAGACCTGGGGCTGAGGTTCTGGAGGGACCCTCTACAACACATGGAGGAATCTTTCCTGGAGGCATGGGAGCAAGGTAGGAGAGGACAGCAGGAGAGAGTCAGCATGTCTGGGAGATCTCCTGAGGAGTCAGCTGGGGGGGCTGGTGAGCATTTCAGTCTGGAGAGGACTGTCGAGAAGTTACCCAGGAGGACTAAATGAAAGGGGCGGCTGCAGCCAGGTGGGTTGGCAGTGCCTGAAGAGGTGGTGCTGGGATCAGTAGCCACAGGGATGTATGCTGGACACTGACTTTTTGCTACACAGTTAAAGAGGGCCTAGAGTTCCTGCCTGTAAAGGGCTATTGCTACTATCTGTCTGAGTGCTTGTCAGATTCACAAAACAGTGTGCTAGCTGGAGTTCTGCAAGCAAGTTAGTGCAGGAGGAAGTAGTAGAGCTGTAAATAGAGACTGTATATAGGAGAAATTGTTCCTGAAGTTGTTTTGAAGACAAGTGGACATCCCATAATTTTCCAATCCCTATCCAAGTTCTAATCCCTCAATAAAACAAAAAAACAGAGCATTGGACTGTCTCTGGAGTGCCTGTAAAGATTTGGTGTGCCTGGCTGTGCAGGGTGGGGAATCCCAGTTCTACCCGGGGCCCTTAAGGGGGTGCACTACACTTACATTTAATATACAAACACATACATTTTATTTTGTTAATTGAGGACATGTGGAGACTGCCAAAAATACTAGTTCTTTGGCCATCATACTGATCATATGGCTTCAGTACCATCAAAGTCTGTATTCTAGCATGATTAGGTAGCTGAGAAGTTCTGACTTAACTATGACTTTTTTGATCTGCAAAAGTATGCCGTTTTGTGTCCATTACTGTAGTACATTAATCAAAGGTTTTATTATAAACACAAGCAGTGTGAGTATCTAAATTTGACCTGGTATGTCAGTCTCTTGTAGTCACTTTACAGCAAAGCTTAGACTGGGAGAGGAAGAAACAGCACAAGGAGCCAATCAGCTCATGTGCTGACAAGGAGCATACTAATGGGACAAAATAAATTCTGATGTAAGGATGGAAATAAGCATGCTGGTAGAATGACGGAAAGCAGAGTGACAGAGAGATTACCTCATCACTATGCATCTTCTCTTTTCACTGTCCAGTCACAGCCTGGGGTGGGGGTCCATGGGTGCATTAGCCTGGGCTCAGAGGAACTAGGTATAATGATGCTGACCATCATTACATCCAACAGTCTAAGGACATATAGTGGCAGAAAAGAGCTGCCTGGGGGCTAGCCAGCTAAGTTCTGAAAGTGAGTATTGTAGTAAAAACAGTTTGGCCTTGCATCCAGGGTTAATCACTTGCAGGTAATTGCTGCATGGCAATTACATGTGAGTGTGTGAAATTAGCTGTGGAGGCTGGCAGCTTCCCATTGCTTTCATTGGCGCTGAAGGAGGCAGCTAATCCTGGGACCCCCTCCGCTGTCAGGCCAATACCAAGTGTGAATGTAACCTTAGGGCTCATTCACACTGGTACTCCTGCATTTCAATGCTTTAAACATAGAAGAAGTGATCTGAGAAGTGTAAGCATTTTTTTTTGCTTCCCAGACCACTTTTTAGTGTTTAGGCTCTGTTTACATCTATGCGGGTGGCTGCGGTTGTGGGAATTGCAGTAATTCCCACTTTTGCAACCACCTGCAGTGAAACCGCGCTGCTGTGAGAAAACGTGTGGGACTGCCATTCATTCTAAATGTAAAAACGCATCATGTTTGCTGATGCAGGAACCATAGGGAAATTGCATGGTCAAAATGACCATTTCCCTGCATGCACCTTTTTCTGCGGGAAACGCAGGCACTCAACTGAATGAGCTGCCGTTCCTGAGCAAATGCGGCCCGCACACACACATAAGTGTGATCCAAGTGTTAGATGTTCCTGCTTTAAAGCAGATTTAGATGTATTTAATCACATTTACACATGCTTACATGTATTTAGCTGCATTTAGAGTGTCTAATCAGATTTTGGACACACAGAATTCTCTTTTCTTTAAACTCAGGTAGACTGACTGCACCTAAGTGCATTTAACGCAGAGTGGCAATGTGGAAAAATCATTAAATGTATTTATATGTGTAGCCGGGAGTCCAGCAGTGCTCCTCTGGCTTATGGACATTTGTGCCCATGGAATACTATGGAGGACATCCTCTAGTGTTGAATTTGCTAAATAAGAATGGATCAGTGTGGGAGTGATGCCTTGTGGGACTTGTAGTGTGACAGGGGGAATGTCATCAGACTCTGATATGGAAGGACTCCATTTCCCATCGGGCTGTGCTGCAGTGGAGGCTCTTGGAAGGAACGGTGCCTTATAGGAGAACTTATTTAACTGAGAGGAGGAGTTTGTTGCGGCTTCTTTGGACGGCGTGATCGATCAGCAGGGACCCTGTGTGCCTTAACAGCGGAATCGCGGCCTGCAGCCTACACACATTGATCCAGCAGGCTGAACTGCTACAGTGTTCCAGCGAGCTGCGGTGCTACAGTGTTCCAGTGAGTGATCTGCTGAGCCAGCTTACTAGCACCTGACTCTGTTCCAGAGTCAGTGGCAGCAGAAATGATCGATCAGGGAGAGCTGCAGGGAGTGCAGTGGAGGCCGTTTTCCCAGGAGCAAAGAACAAGTTTTACCATCAGTTCCAGCACCATCAGCATCATCTGAGCAGAAAGACCGCCTGTCTGCAGTCATCTGTTCGGTTGGGGGAGCGGGCTCAAGCCCATCCATAAGAGTACTTATTCTGTCCCTACAGTCCTCCTTGAAGAAAGATCCTAATTATCCAGTGGATTACAGTTACCAAGTGCACAGGATTGCTGTTAGTTGTCAGATTATTCTAAAAGTCAGTGATCACTGGCATAGGTGTGCGCAGCCTATTGCATTAAGGTGTGTACCACAAACCGCAAACAAACATGAGTGTGTGTGTATATATGCTAGAAGGGCAGATGACAGTGTCAGTAGGGCAGAGGTAGGTGTCAGTAGTTTATTTTTATTTAGGTTTTTATTTGTTTTTTACAATTTTGTTTTTTTATTATTTTTTACAATATTATATTTTATTATTTTTGTACATTTTTTTTAAGAGCCCTACTGGGGGGCTTTGATGAAATATCAGGGGTCTAAACAATCCCCTGATGTCTCACTTTTGAGACAGAGAAAGACTGAGGACAGGGATTCCCCAGTCCCTTTCTCTGCAGCCAGGCAGCAAGGGGAATCTGCACAGTACATGGTGATTAGGGTGTGCCCGGGTACACCTGTCACCCCATGTGCGCACGCCTATGATCACTGGGAAGGTTTTGCTTTGATTCAGTGAAGTTTAACCTCTTCTTGTGCCTCATCCAAAGGATTAGTGGGCACAGTGATTTTAGGTACCTAACCTCCAACTAACATAAGGCGGCAGAAGAGCTACTGAACTTTTGTTTCCAGAATTGCTACAACCACAGCTACTCTTCCCCCACTTAATCATACTCAGGGCTGTTTTACTACATCTCCCTAAAAACTCTCTGAATTAGAACAGGAGGATTTAGATAAATAATTACTGTTTACCATAGTTGCACTAGTATTTAGCTGAATTGTTATAGAGTGATACTGTTTTGTTTGCATTCCATTGAGTGGTATCAATTTACCTTGGATTCATCAATTTTTATTGAATACTCATTACTTTATATTGATTCACTACACGTGATACACAGTGATATTCACCACAAGTGAACAGTATGGTAGTTGATTAAACCTCAATTGGAGGAATTTTATTGATACATCTATTATAGTTGCTAATGAATAGCAGGGAGTGGAGGATACCTCTTGATTGGCCGCCCTCTTATTCATTAAAATTAGCAAAGATAATTTGTGTGTGGAGCTTTGTAAATCTTTGATTCAAAGTGAATGGTTAATCGTTGCCTTTTGAGACGTGACCTTCATTCTTCAAAAGTCACACTTTAATACAAAGAACAAGTTAAGTAAATACTTTAGGCTCAAACTTTAGTGTGGTCCCTATTACTTTAAGGGTGTTAATATTAATGGAATTTTGCAACATGAGTGAACCCAGAGTGTCAGACGTGGTGGAGGATTCTCGGAGTGGGGAAGACCAAGGGGGAATTGAATTTTCAAGCAACCCTCAAGGGTGCAGAGCTACATTTGGGGGCTCATCTGGGATTCACCCTACGGTGAACCTCAGAAGGTCTGAAGAACCCCCCAGGGACCAGATGGACTCAGCTGCCGCCACTAAGAGGGCCCAGGAAGAAGGGAGTCGGTGAGAGTTGTCCAGTGTATTAAAGCTACCCGGAGTGGTGTGGACTGAAAGCGATGTGCAACTGATGCTGAGAGGGGCCTTTCCAAACCAGGGGTCCTATGTCGTGAATCTGAAGACCGTATGAGGAGAATAAAACTTACACTCTAGTAGAATGGCGGGAAAGTGTTCCAGCGGGTCTCCGGGAGGAAATCGTGACCTGGACAGAAGGATTGAAGGCACATATTATACCTCTACAGATGGAAGAACGGTCAGAACTGGAGGAATCTCAATGTGCCTCTGTCAAGTTTGACTTAGAGGAAAAAGGAGCTGAGGCTGCTGTCAAGGGATTGCCACCTGCCTCATTTTACATGGACATGAGTCGGTTAGTAGAAAGTCTGATCAAGAGCAATAACATTACAGCTCATCAGGGTTATCAAAAGCTGTAGTTTTTCTCTGGTCGCACACCCACTCCTGAAGGGGAGGAGGACTTTGACAGTTGGATGGATCTGGCTATTCAAGCAGTGGAAGATTGGAATGTGCCTGAAGCAGTGAAAAAACAATGGATAAGTGAAAGCCTGCTGTGGATGTGATCCGAAGCTTGAAGAGAGGGAAGCTAGAGTGTGGCTATGGACTATATTGAAGCTCTGTGTGCAGTGTATGGAAGAATGGAAAAGATTCCTGATTTGATGTTCAAATTTGAACATACCCACCAGTCCAGAGGGGAGAAGTTATCTGCATATGTTGTCAGAGTTGATCGAGTTTTGCATCAAATCTTTCTAGAAAAAGGAATTGATCCAAAAGGAAGCTGATAAGGTGAGGTGGGAGAGGTTTCTACAAGGAGCAAGGCCTAATCATCCCATTGTATTACGATTGTTGTTGAGGGAATACAGGTTGCACCCACATATCCCGAGTTAATGAAGATGGTCAGAGAAGAGGAGGCCTTGTTGGATGATAAAAACCAAGGATCTCCTGGATAGGCGAATGTTGCCCCAAAAGCTGGAAAGGTGTCAGCCCAACAAGTTCAAATCGAGTCAGGGTCACCCAAGGTGGACAGTGAGGAGGGTTCAGAGTGGGGAGAGAGTACTAGAATCCCCATGTCCCCCCAACACCTGAAGAGTCTCCAGTTAAGCTGCTAACGCAGGTGGCTCAAGCCCAAGATCAATTACAGCAAACTTTGTCGAGGGTCATGGAAGCTCAAGTTACTACTCAGACTGACAGAATTGATCCTAGGAAGTGCTTTAAGTGTGGGGAGTCTGGTCATTTCAGGAGGCAGTGTCCAAAGAGAGAAGAGGAATTCAATTTCATGGCAGAGCTTTTGAAAGTGTTATAACAGATATTGGCTACTCAGAAGGTGGGAAACTTCAGGGGTTCTCAGTGAAGGAGCCAACTGAAAGCCTGAAGAATCCAAGCTCCAAGAAGCAAAGCAGAAGTAGGGCAAGTCTAAAGAAGAGGAGTCCTAAGAAGGAGAAAGTACCTAACCCGTCACCGGGGTCTGAGGGCCAGGTGCAGGGAGTCAATACTGGGTCAATCCCTATGGCTAGAGTTAGATCCTCACAAAAGTGGCCTGATAAGAAGTGCTAGTGCCATAAAGAAAGGTACTTTACCAGAGAAATTAGTAGGACCATCTCCTATTGTTTCAGTACAAGTGGAAGGTATCTACACCTGAGCTCTGTTAGACACCGATGCTCAAGTCTCCCTTCTTTACAGAGATTTCTACAATCAGTATCTGAAGCATGTGCCACTGAACAAGTTGGAAGAACTGGAAATTTGGGGACTTGAGACCAACCGATTTTCCCAAGATGGGTATATTCCCATAAGAGTCTCCTTTGGGCCAGCTTCCACTGGGAGGGTGGAGACCTTTGATACTCTAGCCGTGGTGTGTCCAAGACCAGCTGGAGCTGAGCACAACTCCATGATAATCGGGACTCATACAGACCTGGTCTGAAGACTGTTGGAGAAGGTGGTAGGAGAAGATGGAACTGTACCTGAGGAAATTTACCCCCCTCTGTATGAAGCTTGCCAGCAAATGATTCAGGAAAAGAAAGCTCCAGGCAAGGTCATTTGTGGAAACTGGATATGAGAGAGACCGTGCTTCAGCCTGGAGAAGTCACCTGTTTTAAGACTACTGTAAAGCTAACCAGTGACCATCCTGGGCCCTTTGTAATGCTGGAAGTGGATGCTCAAAATGAAGCGGCAGGCTTGGCCATGATTCCTGAGATAGTACCCACGAAGGCCCTGCTGAGGAATAGGAAGAAAGTGCCTATTAGCCTGAAGAATGTCTGACTGTCCTGTGATACTGAAGGCAAGGATGTCTGTGGGCCAAGTGAGTGCAGCAACTCTGGTGACGCCTGAGGAAGGCCGAGAGGAGGAGGGGCCCGCAAAGTTTGAGTAAAGAGATGGAAGAGTATGCTGCTGGCTTGCCTCCTGTGTGGAGAGAGAGAGAGAATAAAGTCTCCACTACGTCGATGGGAAAAAATATTTCCTAATGATGATTTTGACGTGGGATGTGCCAAAAGTGCTCATCACCAGATACGACTACAGGAAGAGAAGCCATTCAGAGAAAGAGCTCAGAGGATCCCTCCCAGTGATCTAGAAGACTTGAGGGAGCAGTTGGCAGGATTAAAAAGGTCTGGGGTGATTCAGGAGTCCAGAAGTCTGTATGCCTCCCCAATTTTAGTGGTTCGCAAGAAGAACGGAACCTTAAGAATGTGCATCGATCAGGGAACAATCCCCGACCAATACACTACTCCAAGAATTGAGGATGCTTTACAGTGCTTGGCCGGAGCTAAGTGGTTCAACGTGCTGGATATGAAGAGTGGGTACTATCAGATACCCATATGTGCCAAGGACAAGGAGAAGACGGCCTTCATTTGCCCTCTGGGGTTCTTTGAATTCAACAGAATGCCGCAAGAACTAACTGGGGCTCCAGCTACTTTTCAAAAAGATTGATGGAGAGAACGTTGGGAGACATGAATTTGGTGGAAGTCCTGGTGTATCTTGATATCATTGTGTGGAAAAACCCTGGGAGAGCATGAGGCACGTCTGGAAAAAGTGTTTTGAGAGGCTTCATGTAGTGGGATTAAAGTTATCCCTGGAGAAATGCCAGTTCTGTTGTGCTTCGGTCACTTACCTGGGGCATGTGGTGTCTGCTACTGGAGTGGCAACCGACCCGAAGAAGCTGGAAGCAGTCACTGCATGGCCACGACCAGAGACTGATGGAATTAAGATACTTCCTAGAGTTGTGCTCATACTATAGGATGTTTGTGGCTAATTTTGACAAGATAGCGAAGCCCCTTAATGAGTTGTTGCAAGTGGCCTCTGGGAAAGAGGATGGGAAAGCGAAAGAGAAGAAGGCGAGCCGAAGAGGGAAGAAGGAGTCCATTTGTTATCAGTGGACTCCCTTGTGTGAAGAAGCCCATCAACGATTAAAATCAAGCTTAATCGAGGCCTCAGTCTTAGCTTATGCCGAGCCTTCTAAGCCATACGAGGTTCATGTGGACGCCAGCAGGGATGGATTGGGAGGAATACTTTATCAAGGTGGTCATCTTCGGCCAGTGGCCTATGTGAGCCAAAGTCTTATCCCCTCTGAAAGAAGTTATCCAGCCCAGAAGTTGGAATTTCTGGCCCTGAAGTGGGCAGTTGTAGACAAATTGAAAGATTATTTGTATGGAGCACAATTTGTTGTCAAGACCGACAATAATCCATTGACCTATTTGCTGACAACCGCAGAGCTGGATGCCACAGGGCATAGATGGTTGGCTGCGTTGGCTGGATTTCAATTCAGTCTTAAATATCGTCCCACAACGAACAGCGAAGGAAAAATCCAAGGATAAACCAAGCTCAACTTTTTGGCTTTTTAATTATCGTCCCAGTGCCGGAAATAGAGATGCAGACTGTTGGCCATATCGTTAAGACCAGAAGTCTCAAGAGTGGATTTTCGTGCCAGTTGATGGGGTTCAGACTCTATGCAAGGGATTGGTTCATCGCTTGAATCTATAGGAGTTTCACCAGCAGGGATACCATTATCCTATTGTATACTCACTCAAGTGAGGAGATAGGGGCTTCCTCCATTGACTAAGGGGAGATCAAGATTGATCAGGAACAGGATCCACTCTGTCACGTGGCTTTGTGGCGCAACGAGACCCTCAATTTCTACTGAAGTGTGCCATTAGGCAGGCTAGGATATTGCATCGTGAATGGAACAGGTTAAAATTTAAAGATGGATTACTCTATAGGCGAGGCCCTGGTAAGGGAACAGAAGAAACTTGGCAGCTGTATTTACCTGAGAAACATCTAAATTCTGTCCTGGTGTCTCTGCATGATGAACATGGACATCTGGGCATAGATTTCCAATTAATCAAGGCTAGATTCTCTTGGCCAGATATGAGAAGGGAGGTAGAAGACTACTGCCGCTCCTGTCTATCTTGTATTCAGAGAAAGACTCTTCCAACCCATGCTGCCCCTATGGAGCATTTACAAAGTCAGAGAGCTTTAGACCTAGTGTGTATTGACTTCTTGTGCCTGGAACCAGATACAGGTGGAAGAGGCAACATCTTGGTGGTGACTGACCACTTCTCCAGATATGCACAAGCTTACACTACCAAGGATCAGCAAGCCTCTACAGTAGCCAAGGGGTTGGTGGAGAAGTTCTTCGTCCACTGTGGGCTGCCTGTCCGAATCCACTCTGATCAAGGGAGGGACTTTGAAAGTAAACTTATCCAGCACCTGTGCAAGTTTTTAGGCATTAATAAATCACGTACTATGCCCTATCATCCTCAAGGACATCCTCAGCCTGAGCGCTTTAATCGAACTTTGTTAAATATACTAGGCACCCTACCTTCTGAAAAAAACAGAATTGGGGATATCATCTTGCTACCTTAGTACATGCTTATAACAGCACCGTGAGCGATTTAACTGGGTATTCCCCCTATCGTCTCATGTTTGGGTGGGAGGCTAGATTGCCAATTGACTTAGTCTTTGTAACGTCTGCCGATGACATCTCGTTTACACCCCACAAAGGTTATGTAGACCGATTGAGGAAAAATTTAAAGCAAGCATATGACGTTGCCAGACAACATTAAACAAAACCCGGGAAGCAAGAAACAAAAATTATTTTGATCTTCATGTGAAAATCCAGGAACTTTATCCAGGTTTAGCTTCCCGGGTTGCCTGTATATCAGATCAGGCCTGAGGGTCAAGATGGTCCTTTGAAGATGTGGCATTGAGATCATTTGCTTCCCCCTTCTGATGCAGTTAGGATGCCTCCTGTTTTAGATGCTCCTTTGGAGGAACCAAGGCCTCCTAAGACAAGCTCTCAAAGGAAACCTCCTGTTAAGACCATTAGACCAGTCTCTGTAGAGAGTGAGGATGATGAAGTGATACCCTCCTGGATCATCCCTGACAAAGAGGTTGAACCTTGGTACTATGGGTCCAAGTCGCCCACTGAAGCCAGCAGGTCATCAAAGTCTTTCAGGCCGCAGAGAACTATTCCCATGTTGTCATCGGGAAAGAATATTCCTTCAGGTCAGAGGATCAAGCCAATTACTAAAGTCTTTCCCCCTTTTATGAAACATAAAAGTTGAATTGCCTTAGAAAAACTTTCCAGTTCCACTGAGCAAGTCACCTCATCAAGGAATGGGGGCTGAAGATAGTCTTGATGTTCTACCCTCTACTACTTTGGAGCAAGGAGACCTAATCAGTTTTACTGAAGACTGCATTCCTGTGCCTGCAGGTACTAAGGAGCCGAGTGAGAATTCCAATTTCAATGTGTTGAATGAGATGAACTGTACTCTTGAAAATAATATGCCCTCCATGGCCATTCCTACAGAAGGTTCCACTTTGAGCCCTCAATAGGAGAAAGATTATGATCAGCCAGTTATTTCTTCATGTGAACTGGAAATGGAAAATACCTTTGCACAGAAGCTATCTCCCATTCTGAGTTAGAAATTGATAAAGCTTCCCCTTCATTGGGTAATATTCAAGAAAGCATTGCTTCTCATCTGGACTCTGGTTCTCCCATTCGTCTTCAATGAAACATCCATTCACCCCGAAGATTGACTTATGACACCCTGGGAGAAAGCTCTGATAGACTGATCCCTACAATTCAAAGAGCGGGTTCTACCTCAGCCCTTGTCATGCAAAATCAAGCTGGGAGCGTTCTCCATGTAACCCCTGACACTACTGGGTGGGACACAGCTATTGCCCTGGCCTGTCAGAAAACAGGCATTACATTGAGTGGTATCAATTTACATTGGATTCATCAATTTCTATAAAATACTCATTACTTTATATTGATTCACTACACGTGATACACAGTGATATTCACCACAAGTGAACAATATGGTAGTTGATTAAACTCAATTAGAGGAATTGTATTGTTACATCTATTATAGTTGCTAGTGAATAGCAGTGAGTGGTGAATACCTCTTGATTGGCTGCCCCTCTTATTCATTGAATTTAGCAAAGTTAATCTACGTGTAAAGCTTTGTAAATCTTTGATGCAAAGTGAACTGTTAATCGTTGCCTTTTGAGACGTGGCCTTCGTTCTTCAAAAATCACACTTTATTACAAAGAACGAGTTAAGTAAATACTTTATTCTCAAACTTTGGCTTGGTCTCTGTTACTGTAAGGGTGTTAATCTTAATGGAATTTTGCACCATGAGTGAACCCAGAGTGTCAGGAGTGGTGGAAGATTCGCTGAGTGGGGAAGACCAAGGGGGGGGGTTGACTTTTCAAGCAATCCTCAAGGGTGCAGCGCTACATATGCTTTTAGAAATGTAGCACACCCTCAAAGAGCTACTGGTAAATTTGGTCCTATTTCCCCCCTTGGAACACACGTATGCAGGGACACATCGCTATCTGCATTCCTCCAATGGCTCAAAATATCAGTCTAGGGATTTCTTTTTGGGTTTTTATGGGGGCACAATGAACTTGGATAGGGAAGGGGAGCATGGGATACCACGTAACTGCAAAACCGTACAACTGGCTTTCTCCCATAAGCTTTATCCTGACACAGCTGGGTCCTTGAACAAGCATTGCAAATGGGCCCCCCAGCTAAGCCTACCTGGGACCTTGTAGTCTACAGGCTGGCTTCCTCCAAGACTTCTGCAGAGCCCCTGCACAGGGGTCTCCTCCTGCAAGTCTCTCTTCCTTGCCACTCAGGCTTAGACTAGACTATGTATGGGCTCTCCCTCCCCCTTATGGGCACACCTCCCCAGGGATTGGCTCAAGTGCCATAAATATTCAGACAGCCTGTTCTGCTCTCCTCCTCCTACGCTTCTAGAAGCCACCAGAAGACAGTTAGAAGTAGCAGAACAGCAGCCTGTGAAACACTGAGCAGCCCTAGGCAATCAACATTTGCCCCACTGTTTGCAGATGAGCTAAACTAAATTTACCTAGCAGCCTACTCTGAATTAGCAGGGTGCTACATGGGGGTGGCACATCCATTAAGGGCGCATGGGCGTCGCCACCTCTATCCCCGCCACCCCCTTATGCATAGCATGAATCTATCTATCGTCGTCGCTGCCACCCCCTATTTCAGAAGCATCAGTGTTTTTTGAAGCACCTGATTAGAGCTTCAAAATAGAGTGGCTTATGGCGCAGAGCATGGCGCCACGAGCCCACTGACGTGTGTTAAAAAGCAAATTAATATTTTCTTTTCTAACACTGAATCACCTCTCAGCCAATCGGGAAGTGATGGTATGTTACCAGTATCCTGATTGGCTGAACAGTCAGGCGATCCTATTGGATGCGTTTCTCAGAGGAGGAGGGGGTTTAGCTTCCACTTGCCAGACACCGCTCGCCCGCTTTCTAGATGGGATAAGTGCGGGACTTTGATGGGAGGGGGGGAATCTTCTGTCAGTGCCGTGAGCCCCACGCGGCGGGGGTACACCTCTATCTGTAATGCTGTATACTACTACCTGCTGATGCTGTATATACCCCTATCTGTGATGCTGTAGTGTTTGACTGAAGCCATTTAATATCAATCAACTGTGTTTACTCTTTTTAAATCATAATGACAACAGAAACTACCCAAATGACCCTGATCAAAAGTTTACATACCTCAGTTTTAATACTGTGTATTGCCCCCTTTAACATTAATGACAGCTTGAAGTCTTTTGTGGTATTTGTGGATGAGGCTCTTTATCTTCTCAGATGGTCAAGCTGCCCATTGCTCTTGGCAAAAAGCCTCCAGTTCCTGGAAATTCTTGGGCTGTCGTGCATGAACTGTACATTTGAGATTACCCCAGAGTGGCTCAATGATATTGAGGTCAGGAGACTGAGATGGCCACTCCAGAACTTTCACTTAGGCTGTAGCCAATGACAGCTCGACTTGGCCTTGTGTTTTGGATCATCGCCATGTTGGAATGTTCAAGTACATCCCATGCGCAGCTTCCTGGCTGATGAATGCAAGTGTTCCTCCAGTATTTTTTGATAACATGTTGCATTCATCTTGCCATTAATATTGGCCAAATTTCCTGTGCCTTTGTAGCTCACACATCCCCAAAATATCAGCGATCCACGTCTGTGTTTCAC
The DNA here is from genome assembly GCA_018402905.1 of Glandirana rugosa. Classification (NCBI taxonomy): domain Eukaryota; kingdom Metazoa; phylum Chordata; class Amphibia; order Anura; family Ranidae; genus Glandirana; species Glandirana rugosa. Next base: position 32,941 of record BLSH010023839.1, read on the forward strand.
AGTAGGAATGGTGTACCTCTCATCATAGGCCTTATTGACTCCTCTCCAAATGTAGCCTTTATGGTTGTGGCCAAAACGCTCAATTGTGGTCTCATCACTCCAAAATTACTTTGTGCCAGAAGGTTTGAGGCTTGTCTCTGTTCTGTTTGGCATATTATAAGCGGGATACTTTGGCATTTGTGTAGTAATGGCTTTATTCTGGCGACTCGACCATGCAGCCCATCTTTCTTCAAGTGCCTCCTTATTGTGCACCTTGAAACAGCCACATCACATGTTTTCAGAGAGTCCTGTATATTGAAGTCCACTTTATGTCCTGAGAGACTTTTGTACACTACACCGACAAAGTTCCACGTGTTATTCCTCCGTGAACTTCTTTCTACCCGACGTACCAGCTCAGCGGTCTTATTTCGGTAATGATGTGTTTACGGTTTCATAGGGCGAATATTATACGGTTTGTCTTGTCTCTGTTCGGAGTTTGGAAGACCGTGTTTCATTAAAACCTCACTACTCTGGTGTTAACTCGCAAAACCGGTGTTGGTATTTCCGATGTAAACCTCTCCTCAGTTATTCCGGATACTACTCTCCATGTGGTAAGGATGACACTTTGTGTCTGCACCTAGCGACTAT